>JAKTXI010000078.1:0-49606 GCA_030582475.1 Suhomyces panamericanus
ACCCGGAATCTTTTGATTAGAAGTCAAACGCGTTAACCATTACGCTACGCAGGCATCTTGTTGACGAACTGGTGTGCACTATATACTAGTTCCAACAAAACAAAAATTAAACTGAATGTTTGGAAGTATATTGGCATAGACTATTCAAATTACGTCAATTGGTATATGATAGCATTATTAATGAAGTTTGGTGTTTTTGCGAATTTCACTAAAATGAATCTCTTGTTTATTTAATTCTTAAATTAGTGCATTTTTCTACAAAATTAGCTAATTTCAGTGTTCTCAAACTTTCCAGAAACACGCACATTATATATCAAACACAACAAGTTAGAGAAATGTTTATATCTAGAATTCAATACAACAGTAGCAGGGAGCATATGCATGGATTTCAGGGTACTTTACTCAGAATAACCCAAACCCACTTCAAAAAATAATGAAGGATGCGAGGTTCGAACTCGCGCGGACACTGTCCAACAGAGCTTAAGTCTGCCGCCTTAGACCACTCGGCCAACCCTCCATAATATGCTCGGATCTTGAAAAAATGGATCTAACATGTATTTCAGCCTTGCAAGTTAGATCAGCCTGAACCGGAGAAGTACAGTTTAACAATAGTCAAGAACGTATTGTGACGGAGCAAAACCAGAGCTTGGCACTTCCACTATCTCTATAGATTAAATTGAAGCTATTCCGCAACGTCATCGTCAGGAATTTCTTGTTTAAACCTGAAGTTTTTGTCGCTCAAAACCTTTCTTGACATAGGTACTTTTCAGAGCACGGTGTACGTCCTCAACAAATTCCTCATGGCCCAATGGTCAAGGCGTCTGGCTACGATTAAGTAACCACTTCTAGGAAACCAGAAGATTCCAGGTTCGACTCCTGGTGGGGAAGCTTCTTTTTTGCTTCTTGGTTACTCTGGACACTTGAATGCATTGTGCTCGCAACGTGGTTTCTACAACAACAGATTAACCACCACACCATATGTTACGTTGGAAATATTCCCAGTAATGTTGTGAAAACAATACATATAAGTTCTATAAAAAGTGCATTTTACAGCTATATAAAATTTGGGCGTGATACTTCATCGCACGTTGGCGATAATGTAATTGTAATTCTATGCTATCATTCATTCGTTTCGAAAAAGTTTATATCAATGGGCTTCTCTGCATGTAATTGCCACTCAGAATACACAGGCACCCACTTTCCACAGATGGTGTGTTTCGCGTTGTATTTTGCAGGAAGAATCATTAGATCATGCTGCTTTATTTGAAACCGAGTATCTAGCTTGGGCAACAAAGCATGTTCAATCTCATTGCTGTGAATGTTTTGTAGCTTCACGAAATACAAGAAACCACCCATTTGCCTTGCTTCCAAGACCACATGCGTAGGATAATTTTTGTTGGACCTCATCTCCTCGGAATCTAAGAATGTTTCATTCAACAAAGGAAGGTCGTTATGCAAGTTGGCGAGAATCTGATCTTTAAGGCGTACTATGCCAGAATCAGTCACAATGTAATCGTAACGGCGCAATTTGAAGCTCTCCACGAAATCTCGCACCACAGCATGATTAGCTGCCGTTCGCGAGCTGTGGTCTTGTGGTAACGCTTGCAACAACGCCTGATTGACTTCCCGATATCTGGCATTGTGGCCATTTCGTTGGAACTTGGAAAATCCTGTGGACTCGGCTCTTGAAACTATCTTGGAAATGGGTATTGAAGCCTGTGTCGCTCCTGGTACAAATGGCCGTTGCAGAACAGCACGCACGATATTCTTCATAGCTAGGCCATCTATGGCCAGTCTTCTGGATTCTTGGTTTCTCATGGACTTTTTCATTTCCTTCACCATGTTTGTGACTGAGCAAGGAGCGGGCTGGAGCGGTGTTCTTTGAAGCTGACCTTGAAGGTGGTTATTCTCAGGGAAGTTAAGGCGATTTGCCAATTTCATTCGTTTCACATTGGCTTCTGATTGTTGCCGATGGGTCTCGAATGGATCACTAGACCGTTTTGGCAATTGCATCTTGTCATGGATGGAAGAAGTGTAGTGTAAATAACGCGGCCAAAAGAAGAGGATAGATGGATCGATCGCGAATCTATCACGTGACCGAATATGGAATGACTGCAAATTCACTTATCTCTTCTTATGCTTCGACTTCCAGAGAGGTATGTGGAGGTTGTGATGGAAAGAGTCATGTGGGGGAGGCGAGCTAGACAGCAACGATGCCAAGTTGACCTCTGAGTTCCGAGCAGATGAGGAGGCAGAAAGGAAGTTTCCTGCAGAGAACGCCCTAGAAGTCAACGGCCGTTTGGCCGAAAGGTCAAGCGAAGACACCGATTGGATTATTTTCGACGTATCGCCATCGTCGTACACCGGAGCTGGCTCCTCCTGTTCGCTTGTGTCTTCCTGGTCCACTGCTGCGTTGTACGATGGAACCTTGCAGAGAACATCCAAAGTAGGGCTCTTGAGAGGGATGCTTGGTTCTGGTTCATGATGGCTAGACACCGCATGTGGGATATCAAAGTAACTGTCTAGGTTTGCCATTGAGCCGGCAACGGAGTGAATTGGAGAATTGCCAGCACTTTGGATTCTAAACTGCTCCATAGGACTTTGTGGAGAATTTATATCGTACACCAAATCATGGACATGTTGCTGATAAAGAGGAGGAGCATCCTCTTCTCTGTCGAGGTTATTGTCTTCGTCCTCAGCAAGATTCTCCGTCGATCCGTTGTTGGGCGGCTGGTTCTCAACTCTATCCTTCTTGAACCAGATATCTTCGGACGCTCTGTCTTGGATGATGTAACCCAGTCTCGTGTCTATCGAGTAGTGCTTTCCAATGACATGTCCCGTGTGGGCACTGATATATACATAAACCGGAAGATTGGCTCTGAGCTCACTCACATGTTTAGTCAGGTTTCTCAATTGAATGGAAAGCTTCAACCGATGCTTGACCTGAATCATGCCGTATTTCAAATCGCACGTTTGATTTAGCTGCTTTAAATTATCGGGCACCTTAAAATGGGTCTTGATGTTCCATTCGTCGGTTCCAAGGGTGTCTTGGTCAGGAACTGGCAAGGCCTGCTTTCCTGAAACAATTTCCCACTCGGGGGATTTTCCTTCCGAATGCATTAAATGAAAGTGCTGCACCAACGATGCCGAGATGGACTTCAATTCCAATCCTTTTACAAGAGGAACGATTGTGAGGTTGACAGGAACTCTCGATCCAACTGCGATACCTTTTCTGGGAACACTGACGTTGTATTGGACCTTTCCTGGCCAGGTGTTGCTAATGTCGATGCTGTCAGACAAGTTCAAATTGGATGGATGCAACGTTCTGACGATTCTGATCATCTTGATGCTGGAAATGGGCTTATCGAATCTTCCTCTTTCTATGGTGCAGTGTAGTTTGTAGTGGACAAAAGCGGAAGGTAATCCCTCCACCGTTTCTGGAATATTAGTGGGGAGGAACGCAGTGAAGGGAAGATTGTAATTGCCTTTGGGAAGAAGGAACGAGTGGTTTGGCGACGAATTGGAGTTGGCAAATGGAGTGCCATCGATTCCATCGTGGGGAATCAAGATTTTGGAGGCAGGTTGACTCTTCAGACCGATGTGGTGGTGGGAGTTACTTCTGAGATATTCCGGTCTTTCACGGGGACTTTCCGAACCCGGGCTGTGGGAGTGGGAGTACTCATCGAGATGGAGCTCGGAGTTGTTTCTGGACTTGGACTTCTTCATCTGCTCCATCTTGTGGTAATTGACGAATTTTTCGCCATAGCTGCCGAACACAAACGTGCCTTCAGGCGATGTAAGTAAGTTGTTCCAATCGACTCTCAACACGCAAAGACGGTCGTACACCTGGTCGGCGATGGAGTCACCCAGAGCACGGGTCATGTACTCGACATTGTACTCTCCCACCAAGCTGAGCTTGATGCGTTTGATGTGGATGTCTTCAGGAATGGAGATTTTGACGCTGCCTTCCAAGGGCACCGATTCCAATTCGAACTCATTACCACGAAGAAGCAACAAGTCTTTATGGGGCGAGCGCAACCTGATGTCAAATAACGGAAGGTTGAAGTGGTGGGACTTGAACATGGTGGACACAACAGTCAGACAGACCTAAAGAAGCCTCAATTGAAGGCAATTAATTTTGACGGGATTCCAAGGACAATCACCGGGATGGAGGCACAATTCCGGGGTGTCAAGAGCAATGGCGAGGCTGAAGGCGGTCACGATGAGGAGCTAATAGAGCAAATTGAGCAGGCTTGTCTTGACAGAAGATGTCAATGTGAATTGTAGCTCAAAGGAATCGAGTTCCAGTCTTGGCACACACCAGTCCGGAGTAAACAGACCTAGATGAAATCAGCTACACCGGCCGCTTCCGGAGTAGAGTAAGTGGGACGGCGTGTATACACCACGGAGTGGATTTTGTGGTCTGAGTCCAGTGTGGTCTGCTCCATGTCAACCAAGGGGTCACCGGCTGATAGGAAGCAAGGGGAGGAGGCAAGGGATGTAGGAAGGAAGGGTTGTGAGGCGGTGTATTGATTCCTCTTATTGGACAAGGTTAGTAGCGATATTGATCTTGTGGAGCGTAGGTTGGTGGTTCTATTTTACATAAGGCACCTGATGAGGGATTGCAAAATGGAGATAGCGCCTGTGAAAGTCAACGCAGCACAAATTAAATTGGTGCTCTTAATTGAATCAGTAATATCGGAGGAGATAGGATGTAGAGGGTCAAGACAGCAGTGGATGAAATATGACCGATGTGATTGGCTTGTTTCTCCGGGGTTGAAGTTATTTTCTAGCTTGACACATCTCTGTGCATGGAATTTTGTGGATTACCACATACTCTACTGGTGATGCCCCGCCAAGTTCCTGAAAATCCAACATTAGAAGAAGTAGTTCTGAGAGTGGTGAAATCTGACAGTAACAAGGGCCATATATTCAATTAGTACTCACCAATGATTTTGGACCAAGTGGCTGTTTGGGAATTTTTTCAACAAAGCCTAGCCTAGCCTATATTCACCTGGAACATGCATTGTCCATGTACAGTAGGAGTGGCGTTTCAACACTTGTAGTTCTTTTTAGACTGGCCGTTATGTGTCACCCATTTGCATCCATTTTGCAGTAATAAAGAGATCCCAACGTTTTAACCGGAAGTAACGTCAGGGCCACAATGAAGTGATAATTATTCCTGGTGGATTGGCTCCTTCAAATTCTATCACTTGCATTAAATTGTCCGCTTCCTACAAGCTACGATATTCTAATGCTAATTATGTCATTCTAATCCCATCTAATGTGAACTAGGCGTAGGTGGCCTCGAAGCCCTCGAAGTACTTCTGGACAACCTCGGCACCCCAGAAACGGCCTCCGGTTTGAACCCACGCCAAGTGGCCTCCCAAGTCGGTCTCCACCAACGTGACGTATGGGTTGGCCTTGGCTTCCAACACAGGAAGTCTGACTCCAACACATGGATCGTCGGTAGAGTTGAGAGCCAAGGTTGGAGTGGTGATCTTTGGAACGCTTCTGGCGGGAGAGGTCTCACGGTAGTACTCGAACGACGTCTCGTAGCCAGCCAACTTGCAGGTGTATGTCTGGTCGAATTCCCACGTCTTGGTAAGAGTCTTACCAAATGCAAGCAGCTCCTTGCTGAAGATCTCCTCGTTGTGGGAGTTGAGCTCGGTAAAGTTGTTCTGGATGATCTTGACCAAGAACTTGGTCAAGCCGGGGCCAAACATGCGCAGACCAGACCACGAGCTTTCGAGATGGTACGAACTGTCGACCAAGTCCCATCCACAGCCGACCAAGCAGGCAGCCTTGATATGCTCTGCACCGGGTCCGGCCAAGAAGTTGGACAAGATGATGGCACCAAACGAGAAACCCACGGCGTAAATGGGACGGTCTGGACACCGGCTATGGATGTCCTTGACCACTTCCTCTACATCGCCAGTGGCAGCAGCAGTGAAAAGCGCACCGGTGGTGACCTTGGTACGACAGCAGCCTCTGTTGTTGATGACGACGGCGTCCCATTCAGGGTTGATCTTGCTGATGAGATAACGGATGAGAGGCTCGTGACTGCCTCCTCCAAGACCGTGGAGAATGACGACCACGGGGGTGTTTTTCGAGGCCAAGTGGGTCTTTCTGGCGTCCAACTCATCAGAGCTGAAGAACCGCGTTCTTGGGTGCAATCTGGGACTGTCCTCGGGCAAGTTGGCCTCGTACTTGGCCTTGAAGTCTTCCTTAGGCTCTGCAGGAATGACCCAGTCCAAAGAGCACACACCCTCGTCGGAGTAGGTGAAGAGCTCACGCCCGTAGTGGACCGACACGTCGGAGGCTGCCGAGGTATAGTACAAAGTCTGGAGAACACCATTGAAGAGCCATGGGTTTAACCACAACTTGGAGGGAAGCTGCAACGTCTTGATATAGTCTGTCAACGAGAGCTTCTCGCGGTTGTCGAACTTGGTGGCAAGATCCACCGTCTTGCCTTCATGGACCTTGACATTGGCCCTGAATCCCCAGTTTAAGATACCCATTTTTGACAGTCGACTTGGATGGAAAGTTGGCCTATTATTAACGTTGGGTCCAAGATTCGCGAAGACCTGAAATACTGAAACGGGATGCAACTCCGATGTCTCGATGTGACGGAATGGCCGTTTTAGGGGCTTGGGTCCAGATTCTGGGTTTGCGCCTCACGGGCCACGGAAGCCCATGCATACGTATTACGGAATCTAGTCCAAAATGGGGTTGGCATTAGAGGTCTCAGTTTTGACACTGATGATGAGATCCGAGGTTCAATGAGATCACTGAGCCTCGGTCGCATAATAGTACCACAGGATGAGTCCATCTTAAATAGGGTTAAAAAAATGGTGAAGGATAAGTAGTGCCATAAAATGAGAGATGAGGATGACGAGATGGGTGGGTTTCTGGAAACAATCACCATATTTACTCACCTTGGTAGACTGCTAGTCTAGAGTACCTACTTCAAGTTAATGCCAAGTCATATTTTGCGCCCAACATTTCCTGTGCGTCTCCCAAGTAGCGCTGTATTCGCCCCTAACCTTATTGTCTTGGATGTGGAAAGCTCTCTCGCTTCGGCTATATAGTTTATTGTGCTTGACGTATTTGTAATCAGGTTTCAGTTGATTTTCCATGTAGTCAATATAATCCTCTATTTCGTATTTTACGCGATTATTGCACTTGAGTATTGCAATATGCATTGCAATATGCTCTCACTAATTAATGGATAGATATGTAGTGAGGTCAAGATCCACCAGCTGCATACCAATTAGACGATCTGAACCCCTTCTTCATCTTTTTGGTTGGGGCTTTCTAGTAATTGAGATTGCAAGAGATCCCAAGACAAGGCTACTATATTTCCGTTTGATATAGATACGTACTTAGAACCGTAGGGTGACCTCATTTCCGTGTTAATGGCTGAAATTAAAATAAATCCATAATTTATGTCATGGAATTTGAGCTATGGTCTCTTGTGAGATGAAATTTACCAAAGTGTGAAGCACAAGATCTTTCAATCAATGTTGACCATTGCTGTTACACTGAATCATAATATTCTTGTTCTACATGTATAATCTAGTCTCTATATCCTAGTAAGTTTGTTTGTTCTGTCACTTACTTTCTATGACATTCAGTTGTGATTGTTCTCTCTTAAGCGATAAAGCTTTGATCGCAGATTTGGACCTTTCCGATGCTTCACTATTGGTAAGATGCCCACGATCGTCCAAGTCTACCGAGCCAGCACTTTCAAAGAGTGACACCTGTCCCGCTAACAAGCCCAAGGTCTCGAGGACCTGAGCAGGCTCGTTAAGGTGAGAGGTGGCAATTGTCTGTTTGGAAGCAGATCCGACGGCCACGGGATATACTCCGTATGAGCCATACTGGTTCTTGGGCAACTCTTTCAAGTGCCATTCAGATTCTATCTCAAGCAACGAGCGGAACATGTCCTCATCAGTCAAGTCATCTCCAAGACACAACATGAAGTCTGGGAGCTGATCCACCGGCACGTCTTGGGGATGTTTATGCACAGGCAGGGTATCTTGTTTCATTCCATGTGGATTCAACACCAATCTCTTGACGATTTCTCCCTTGTTGACAAATTTGGGCCTCACTTCAATATTGGCCTTTCCTGCCATCACCTCGACATCGTATTCTTTGGCAACTGTATCCTTTAATTGTTGTAGACACTTTTCAGCTTGATAATGTCCCAATTCTGGGTCGGAACGACGGTAATGCCATGTCAATGCAACCTTCTTTTTCTCGACATGAGAACCTGGGGTTTTCTCAGTATAGTCCTTGAACACATCTTCCACCTTTTCTTGCCACGACATATCGAAGGTTGCAGCCAAATTGACCCACTCCGAGGACCCCACGTCACGCATGAAGCATCCGTGCTCTGCAGACAATCCGATATTCTTCGATCCTAACCATTTATCAAGGAATACCTGGTCCCGACCGGAGATAACCCAAATCTGGTTCTTTGGATCGGCACACAAGGCATCTAGAATTTCGTTTAATCTGGAAGAAGGAATTGCAGCTGCTGGGTCCCGAACAATAGGAGTCAACGTTCCATCATAGTCGAATAAGAATAATCTTCTCTTCGAATTCTTGTAATTGTTCAACAACAATGGGCGGTTCAATGCTGGTGTATGGTGGGTTTGGTGACTTTTAGACACATGTTTGAGGAGGTGAGATAAGAAATTCGAAGTCCAGCTTTGAATGGTGTTGGAAGTAACTTGGGCGTATAATTTTTGTTCGAGATCCTTTTTCTTGCTTTCTGACATCAAAAGAGTTTCATTTATGGTCTTTGCAATTGCTACCGAGTCCCAAGGGTTTACCAAAATAGCGCCACCCAATACTGAGGCGGTACCGGTGAATTCAGAGAGCATCAAAGGCGAATGGTTTTCTTTCTGAGTGATAACGAACTCAAGGGATGTGGTGTTCATTCCGTCTCTAATGGAAGTGATTAATGCCAAGTCTGCAACCCGCAACAAAGCAAAATATTCCTCTTTGGCAATTCGCATTTGGTAGTGGGACACGGGCGTGGAATTGAGATTACCGTACTCACCATTGATATGGTTGACCAATTCGGAGACTTTCTTTTCGACCTTCTCGCACTGAGAAAAGCCTGGACTCGACACCTGAATCAACACCACCTTATCTCTCCATTCGGGGTACATCTGCAAGAACATCTCGAAGGCCTGGAGCTTTTGGACCACACCACGCACGGTGTCGAGACGGTCCCTTCCCACAATGATCTTCTTGTCCTGGTAAATGTCGCGGAAAGCCTTGACTTTCTCGTCGGTCTCGACATTGAACGCATCGTGTTCGGTCTTCTTGGTATCAATGCCGATGGGCAAAGTGTTGACGAGAATGGACGAGCCGTAGGCGAGCACCTCGTTGGAATTGACGTCGTAGCCAAGGACTCTGGAGCAGCACGACAAGAAGTGTCTTTTGAATGAGTCCGACTGCAAGGAGACGTAGTCGGAGCCCAACATTCCGTCGAGCAACTGGGCCCGCTTGGGGAGGCATCTGAAGTACTCGGAGGACGGGAACGGAGCATGTAAGTAGAAGCCGATGTAGGCGTCGGGGAACTCCATGCGGAGGAGCTGGGGCAAGAGCAAGAGGTAGTAGTCGTGGATCCAGATGACGTCGCCGGGGCGGTAGATGGACTTGATTTTCTGGAGATAGGCGTCGTTGAACTTGACGTAATCGTGCCATGCCTGCGCCTCGGCCTTGCCGTCGGACGGCTGGCCCTGGATGTAGTGGAACACGGGCCACAAGTAGTTCTCGGCGTACCGGCGCCATCTCTCCTGGTCGCGGCGCAACAACCACACGGGGTGGATGTTGTCGGAGCCGCAGGCCTTGCGGATGCTGGTCTCGAGGGCACCCTTGTCGGCGTCATCGAGGTAGAGAGGATCGTCCTTGATGTTTTCGGGGGCGGAGAACCGCACGCCCAGCTTGTTGACCAACTCGCCTGTCCATGCCACCATGTGGGTTTCCCACTGGGTGTGCTGGTCGAGGAAGAAGTGCGACAGGTAGAGGGCCTGGTTTCCCCGAACAGGTTCCACGTCCCACTCGCCGTTCTGGCCCTTGTAGATCAGAGTTGGCAACAGGGTCATGACGTTGAGAATCCGGCCGGACATTGCCAGGTCCGGCTTGACCACCGGCACGTCAGACGGGAACGCAGTGAAGCCTAGGTTCGACATTGGGGAACAGGTTGTGGAAGGAAGTGAAGGAATGGAGGGAATTGGTCCGAATGGCAGAAAGAAGGAAGGTAGTTGATAACCGCTGCAAAGTTGCCTCCAGTCATGGCAAACACAAGTCCGAGTAGTCAGCTTTTACGTCAGCGTGCATGGAACCCGGAAAATGAGGTCCATGCTAAGCATGGAACTGCCTGCAGAAGTGGCCCCACCAATAGAGAGACCGGAAGCTGTTGGACCGGCGGGGTAGTGGAATACAGAGGAGGAAGGATCAGCGGGGATGCATGAAGACAGAGTATGAGAATCGAACAGAATGGAATGTCGAAAGGGTGTAGAGATAGGAGATTATTGAGTAGTGAGATTATTGAGTAGATGAGATTATTGAGTTAGATAGAGAGATCATGGGGTTAGATAGAGAGAATATAGAGTAGATGGAGAGATAGAGTAGATGGAGAGTAGTGAAATGTTGTGAGGTAGTTAGGTGCTGGGTGGAATTAGGCAAATAGTTTCTGGGTGTAGTCACTGTCATCAGGGAAGTAACGGGTGACACAATGTACCATATCAGCTAACTCCGGGCTGAGGACCATATTTATGATCTGATCTGGTATAGAATGGCGAGAATGCAGATCGAGAGAATGGGTGCACATAGTTGACACTTTTGCAATGGCCCTGCCCTTCGAGGAAAAGATACTCCATTATTGGCTCGTAACACGTCAATTAAGCTTTTGGTGACACTTTCACCTCCTACAAGCATTTCTACATCAATTAGATATTCAGTCTTTTCAATTTTTTTTTTCATTTTTTGTATCTAATAAATCCATTAACCCAAGAACCATTACATTAATATGTTAAATAGAATACAATCACAAACAGGTTAGACTTGAGGTTCACCACCAGCGTCAAAAAATTTAAGCTTGAAGTTCACCAGCAGCTTCAGACTTCTTGTACTCTTCAAAAGCAGCCAAGGCAGCTTCGAATTGGGTGTTGAACAACTCCTCGTCGTCCAACAAAGCCAAGATTTCACGGTTGTCCAAACCCAACATCATACCAGTAATCTTACCGGCAGCTTCAGGCTCAGGAGCCTTTCCAGTAGCAACAATCTTTGGGTACAATTCCTCACCCAAGATCTTCTTTTGGTGCTCTTCTGGAGCGTTAGCAATAATAGCAGCCAAGTCCTTACCGCGTCCCTTACCGTTTGGTCCACGGTTGTTAGGGTAGTAACCACCTCTGGGTTGACGCATGTTTTGACCTTGGAACTCTGGGTAGCCGGCAGGTGGCATACCGTAAACTGGGAGAGG
Source organism: Suhomyces panamericanus (assembly GCA_030582475.1). Taxonomy (NCBI): domain Eukaryota; kingdom Fungi; phylum Ascomycota; class Pichiomycetes; order Serinales; family Debaryomycetaceae; genus Suhomyces; species Suhomyces panamericanus. The sequence goes on from JAKTXI010000078.1 coordinate 11,504, forward strand.
TTGACCGTTAGGTCCTGGTCTTGGCCATTGCTCGGGACCAGCAAATGGTTGTCCTCTTCTCATCATCATTTGAGGGTTAGGACCGGGGAAAGGAGCGTTTCCTCTGCCGTTAGGGGGGAAGAAACCTTGTTGGCCGTAGAACATAGGAGGCATGAATTGGCCTGGAATACCACCAGTAGCAGCAGCGTTTTGCATTCTCATCTGGTTACGAGCTTGAATTTGTTGCTCCAATTGGGAACGTCTGACGTCCTTGCGTTGAGCCAAAGCAACGTACAATGGCTTACCGAAAACCATACGTTGGTTCATCTCGGTGATGGCCTTGGTGGCTTCCTCAGGAGCAGAGAAACAAACGAAACCGAAACCCTTGGACTTGCCGGTCTCATCAACCATAACTCTGGCAGAGGTGATGGAACCGAAAGGCTTGAACTCTTCCTCCAACTTCTCGGAGTCAATGGTGTCATCCAAGTTCTTGACGAACAAGTTGACGCCCTGGTACTTGGAGATCTTCTCCAAACGAGCAGTCTCGTATCTCTTCTTCAACTCCTCCATTCTTTCTCTCTTCTTCTGGGCTCTGCCAACGTAGATCTTTTGACCGTTGATCTCAGAGTCGTTCAATTCCTCCACGGCCTTGGTGGCGGCCTCGTGGTCCTCGAAGTTGACAAATCCGAAACCCTTGGAGTTGCCCTCGGCGTCCTTCTCCAAGTAGCTGGAGGTGATGACACCGTATTGCTCGAACAACTTGGTGAAGGTGTCCTCGGAGTAGTCCAAAGGAATGTTCTTGATGTAGATGTTGGTGAAGTTAGCCTTCATCTCCTCGAACTTGGACTCACGGTCCTGCTTGGAGATGTGCTTACCAACGAAAACCTCACGGTCGTTCAACAACATACCGTTGACGTTCTCAATGGCGGCCTCGGCGGCCTCCGAGGTCTCGTAGTGGACGAAACCGAAGCACTTGGAAAGACCTATGTCGTCGGTGGCGACCTTGCAGGACAAGATCTTACCGAAGGCAGAGAAGGTGTCGTGCAACGCCTTGTTGTCGATGGCGGGGTGCAAGTTCTTGATGAAGATGTTGCCGTCACCGTTTCTTCTGAGCGAAGGGTCTCTCTGGGACCACATGATACGGCATGGACGACCCTCAATCAAGGAGTAGTTCAAGTCTTCGATGGCCTTCTCGCCATCCTCGAGCTTGTGGAAGTTGACGTAGGCGTAGCCCAAGGACTTCTTGGACACGGCATCACGGCAGACACGGATGGAGGCGACCTGTCCGATGGGAGAGAAGATCTCGAACAAGGTGGCTTCGTTGACCGAGGTGTTCAACTCACCGACGTAGAGGGAGGCCGAGGTGTCGGAGACAGCAGCGGCGTCGGAGGCTTCTTCGGACTCGCTGGCGGGGGCAGCAGGGGCAGCGGCCTCGTCAGCAACAGGAGCGGATTCGAGGTTCAACTTTTCCAAGGATTCTTGGACCTGGTTGGTTTCATCGGCAGACATCGTGGGCAGAAGTGATGAGCTGGGCTGACTGGCTGGGGTGGGGTGTATTTTTTTTTGGATTTTTTTTATATATACCGTGGAGTAACTACGCACTAAGCTAGTACAACTTTGGTATTACAATGAAGAAGAGGCTTGAGGACGAAGTTTTGAAAACCAGTTTATCGGCGGTTAAATTTTCGTTGATTTTTCGCGTGCGAGGAGAGAATTTTGGAAAATTTGCCAGGATGAGATGAGTTACCCGGCACTTCCAGGGCTTGGGGGTGGGCACGTGAAGCAGTCCCAGTTGGATGTGGGACAATTCACGAAGCGATCACCACTTGGAGGCGAGGCGGCAGAGAAAGGAAGGGGTGCTTCTGGTGTTTGTGGTTGGTCTGGTCCGATTTCTCGGACCGAGGGGTGATTTTAGCTTGTCCTAAGACATGAGAAATTGTCCAGATGATATTGCACGTAGTGGGATAGTGAGATTTGCTACTTAGGGGATAGTGAGATTTGCTACTTAGGGGATAGTGAGATTTGCTGTTTAGTGATTGAGATTGTTATTTAGCGATTGAGATTGTTACTCAGTGATTGAGATTTGCTACTTCGTGGTTAATGAGATTTGTTGCACTTGGTTGATTTGTCTGATCTGCGAATTATCTTTTCTGATAACATCCCATTAAACAGACAGATCCCAACACGTTTCTACAGTAGGTCCTGTCCATGGAAACTTCCTCGACTTCTTCGTTGTTCTCCATTTCTCTTCTTTCAAGGGCAATATAGGGACATTCGGCTTTATGCTGTGGCAGAGGGGCTTTTTGAAAAATAGTCGCGTTTTTATTGAAAACTGAAATAGGTCCTGATAAGAGATAAAACCGCAGATACTTGCTAGTGTGCATGTTAGGAGTGTTCCCAGTGTTAAGAGAGGCCGCATAGCAAGCACCTGAGGTTTATGTTTCAGAAATGATTTTCCATGGAGGTGTAGCTACAGTATTGATTACGTTTCTTAGAAATGCCACTCTTTTTGCTTTATATTAGAAAGTAGGGAGAAAGACACAACTCAAGGATATGTTTCAAAGAGTGCAACAAATTGCCACAAACATAAACAATGTAGGAATAGGCGCTTAATCGAGGCGAGACGTTTGCATACTCGGAGCTATTTACAGAGCACAATTTATTTAGTGTAGAGGCGTAGGAAAATGGCCGGTTGCTAGAATTTGGCCATATCTGGTGAATTCTTCATTGCCCAAACTTGGTCAATTAATTGGCAATACACCATGCACTGTGACGGTGCTAGACTATTTCTTTGAATGTGATAGACTATTTCTCTGACGTTCTAGCATTCACTAAATTGGTTAAATATTCTGAATGAATACCCTCGATTTCTTTGTAGTTCTAACTAATTGTAGTCTTGAGAGGACAGCTATAAAGCCTGACGATGAAAATTACAAAGTCTTTGACTAGAAATCCAAACATCCAACTCTCCACCCGGTTTAGTTTACAATTCAGATGGTCTTAGCGAGTTTATTCTGCTCGAACAATTACTTAACTACAGGTTCTCGTTACTTTTCACAACACATGTATTATACAGCCAAAATGTTGTCCTAGGCTTTCAGAGGCTTTTTGGGAGCTTTGGCCTGGATCTTAATTCTATTATACATATCATTGATCTTGCGACTGGGCACCTTTGCTGGCCAGTAGAGACTGGCATAGGACCACAAGTGCTTGGACATTTTGTCTTTTTCGCCAGACTTTGCTGTAGTCAGTTGGTCGGCAATAAAATCTCCAATAAGAAGCAATTCTTTTCTCAAGGTGTTGGCCCATACGTGCTTGTCCATGCCCTTGCTTCCACGATGCAATTTCATCAATGACTTTGAAACTGGCTTCAAGCTGGCCTTGCACGCGGCCTCATCCATACTCTCATACTCCAAGTCTTCCTGTTCGTTTTCGCTCTTAATCTTCTTGAGCTTTCTTGAGGAATCAGGAGTTTGTGCTTTAGTAGCACGCTTGCCATTCGAAGCAGCAGCTCCGTTAGCAGCATTAGGTGCAGGCAGCTCAGTTTTAGGCTTTCTCTTCTTCTTCATTAATCCAGACGTGTTTGCAGCACCATCATCCTGTCCATTTAATAAAGTAAACAAGTAGTCCACTCTTCTTCCTAAATGAACTGCACCTGGAACCTTTTTCGACGCCTTTTCATCCTTGGTCTCCTTACCGGTGGCATTTTCAAGGAATAGTTTGTTTTGCAATCCAAGAACTGGGTCGTCTCTGATTTGCACCCAAGATCCATAGCCAAATTTGTAAACACCCACCAACAACATAGCATCGTCATCTGGTGTCCACTCGCATGACCATGCGGTGACTTGCTTGGGTTGCTTGGGTAATTCGAAATTGGTAGGACTATCCTTTGGAATCATCTCTTCCAAGAGCTTCATATCCACGGGTCTAGACAACACCAATTCAGCATTGATGTTTTTGACACCTTGGTACTCGAACAAAACTGCCTTCTTTTCTTTCTTTTTGGCAACCCAAAGTGCAGTTGGGTTGTTTCCTTCAGCATCAACAATACTCTTGTCCTTCAGCTCTAATGCTTTTCTCTCTAATTCCGCCAAGACCTTGGATCTTCTAGCTTCTTCTTCCTTTACCAATTGCTTGGACATGTTTATAATTTGATTGTATGCATGCTTGATTAAAACTGGATTCTTGTTGGAAATACTTCCTTCTTCAACCAAAAGCTCCCACTTACCAGTAAGATCTCCAAGCTTAAGAATCGATCTGTAGATACCTCTAATTTCCTTTTCTGATAATTGATGGTCACCAGCCGTTCTCCTTCTTTTTCTTTGCGAGCCTTCTTCATCCTCCTCGTCATCATCTTCACTTGGGGCAACAGATCCATCTTCGAACTTGCGGACAGCAGCCTTTCTTCTAGAATACATGGCAATTTGTTCTTGCAAGTACACATCATCAGCCTTCTTTTTCTCTTCATCCTTCAACTTGGAGAGCTCCTCTTCTGGAATAATATCATCCCACTCAACATCGGCCTTATAGTCAGTAACCTCGAATTGCTTCAAGAATTCTTCGGAACCGAGATTGGATTCACCCAAATCTGGTGTAGTCACATGGTCCTCAGCGTGATTCAACACATCATCCAAATTCAAATCTTCCAATTTCTTCTGGTTGTCATTTGCCTTGAACATATTGCCAGCACCAAACTTTAAAATTTGTGACAATTCACTTGTCGAAGGTTCTGTTTTTGATTTTTTGGAGTTTGGATCAGTAATTCCGAGAGAAATAATGGCATACTCCAAGATCATCTTTTTTCTGGCTCTTTCCAAGATTTGCTCTTCTACTGTGTCCTTACTGACAAATCTGTAGACAGAAACATGATTCTTCTGACCGATTCTATGGGCTCTAGCCATAGCTTGCAAATCAGCTTGTGGATTCCAGTCAGAATCAAAAATAATAACGGTATCAGCCGTCATTAAGTTAATACCCAAACCACCGGCTCTTGTTGACAAGAGGAAAACGAAATCCTTTGAATCTGGTGCATTGAAATGATCAATAGAAATCTTTCTTTGTGAGGAAGGAATACCACCATCTAATCTTTGGAATTTGTAACCCTTGATCGAGAGATAGTCACCAAGAATATCTAACATTCTCACCATTTGAGAAAAAATCAAGACTCTATGGCCTTCCTTCTTTAATCTCGTCAAGAGCTGCTCTAACAACACCATCTTACCAGATGACATAATCATACCTCTCAAGATATTCTCACGAGAAGTGGAGCCAGCCTTATTCAAAACTCTATCCTCAGCACCATCGAAAAGATAAGGATGGTTGGAAGCCTTTTTCAACTCACTCATGACATTCAAGAGCGAAATTTGGGATCCCTTATTTCCAGCATTCAACGCAGAGTAGTTTTTGGTGATGACATTTTTATAGTAATCTGTTTGAATATCAGAAAGTTCGACTCTCAAAATACGTTCTGTTTTTGATGGAAGGGATTTTTCCACATCTTTTTTCAATCTTCTTAAGATGAATGGTTGAATGTTCTTCTGAAGATCTTTGATGAATTCTTCTTGTTCGGCATCAGGAGTTTCAAAGTCAATTTCTTGATCAATGCTAAACTTACCTGGCATCAAGAAGTTACACAATGCAGCCAATTCCTTGATGTTGTTCTGCAATGGAGTACCTGTGATCAAGAGTCTATTAGAAACTTTAAACGTCCTCAAAGATTCATATAAGGAAGACTCGGCATTCTTTAATCTATGAGCTTCATCAACAGCAAGAAATTGCCACTTGATGTTACCCAATTCAACTCTGTCCTTTAAGATATATTCGTAGGTTGTCAATGCAATGTTAAACTTTGGCTTACCATTAACGTTAAACCATTCATACTCTCTTATTTTCTTTCTAGCTTCAGTGTTTCCAAGGTAGTATATGCAGTTGACTTCAGGTGCCCATTTTTCAAAGGTTTCCTGCCAAGCTGGAATGGTAGACAATGGAACCACCACCAAATGAGGTCCATTTTGTCTTCTAGCATAGATTAACCAAGACAAAAACGCTACCGTTTGAACAGTCTTACCCAAACCCATTTCATCTGCCAAAATACCATTTTCATTTCTAGACCACAAAAACGCCATCCAATTTAAACCTGTTAATTGGAAATCTCTAAGAGTTCCATTCTTGATGAAAACGGGTTGCTTGACCAACTTTTCAAATCTGGGTCTAGAATTCAAAGGATAGTTTGCAGACAAGTTTGGCAAAATCTTGGACTTCAATCTCTGCTGATATTTGGTTACCTGTTCAGGAGAAATAGTAGCAATTTCCTCAGCATCTTCCCATGAACATTCATCGTAATAGAGTCGCTTCCACTTACAGTAATACCTCAACTTACTCTCACCATCGACTTCAACTCTTTCACTGTCAACAATTCTCTCCACCTGGGTAAACTCGTCCTGTTCATCTCTACGTCTTTCACGGTCGATGTCCATGGCTTCGAGATCCTCCTTGGTGGTCAATGGGTCCTTTCTAATTTCCTCATCCATTATTATGAATTGTTTAATGTAGTTGTCAACTTTTCTAAACCCTTTGAACTCCTTGAGTTTTGCCCAAGTCTCCCAGGTGTTATGGAGGTGAGAAGCATCAGTCCATTTAATCTTGAAGTCGAAATCGTATTTGGGGTCGCCTGTTTTTTCTGTATTATCTTCGTTGGGTTTGTGGTCCATGACTATGTCAATACCACGTTCATTTTCGACTTCGTTGGCTTGCTGGTAGTAGTAGTAGTCACCAACATCCTCTTCTCCGGATTCAAGGAGATCGTCATCATTTTCATAATCCACCTGATAGTTGACCTGCTTGCTGTTTCTGGAAGAGAATCTAATTTCCGAAGGTGGAAGCTCCGCCTTGATTTTCTTGACCACCTTCTTGACGACTCTTTTCGCTATTTTGTTGGCTTTCTTGGGCTTCTTGTTGCCCATGGTGAAGTCGTCATCTTCATCCTCAAAGTCCTCTTCTAATTCTTCTTCAATTTCTCCCTCGTCATCTTCATCGTAGTCATCTTGATACACCTTCGTTCTTCTTTTGGGGATGTCCTCGTCACTTTCACTCTCAACGATGGTGTTTGCCCTTCTCTCTCTGTGAGATCTCCGCAAACCATAGAGTTCGGGGTTCTCTGAGATATCTTCAGGAATGTCTATTCTGGCCATTGTCAACACGTCCAAATTTCAGCTTCGATACGGGTTCAGGGCCCAAGTGTGGAAATCACGGCTCAATAAGGAAGCAACGGGTTGAAATGGTCCTTACGATGGGTAATCAATCGATTTCTGACACCAAGCCTCTAAGATGTGCCAAGATACTGGGAGTAGACCGTGTTTCTGGTACTCAGAATCTCAGCTGTTTATTGAACAATAACACAGCAAAAGCAAGGGGACGAGCAAATCACGGCAATAAAAGTAGACAGATCGACTAAAAGTATTGGCTGTGGTTGGTTTTCAGACAAGGAAACCAATTTGATTCGGTTTGGTTGTTGAAGCAAAGGAGGGTCTAGACAAGAAAAATTTTTGGGACGAGAACAGGGAGAAAATTGTTGATCAATTTTGCGTACGCCAACGACAGGAACGACGAACTCGAGAAAGCGGGAGAAATGAAAGAATCTGAAATTGACGACCAATTCTTCTAAACGGACGTGAGATGCTACATTTTTCAGGACATTTAGGGTGATTTTGTATATTGGCTAGATCAAGACTGCTAGGCCCACATGGGCCCAAAAGTAGGTTTCCACACTCCAGAGGCAGATTTGGCCAATCAGAAGCGGCAATGTGGACGGATAACTTCCCAATGCCGCCTTTTGCATCTTCTACTTCACTGCTAGCAAAATTTTGCAGCCGTGAAGGGAGGAGCATTGGGAGCAGAAACCGGCTTGAGAGAAGTTGGGCTGTGTCTCAGGAGACAAAAGGTGCAAACGACGTCAGTTGAGCGATAGTCTGGTTTCCTCTGGGTCAGACGTGACATGTCAGCACATTGGCATCCAAGTTGCATGAGAATAGGACAATGGAGAACGCTTTGTCCAGTCTGAAGGCAAAGTCGCATACCCACAGAATCTAATTCAACAAGAATGCATCTTTTCTAGAAGCACAGAGCTGGACAGGCCGATTTTTCTGGTCAAATGTGCTCCGTTGGACCAAGATAGTGTTGGATCCAGAGCCCTATCCTTCTTCGCTGTGAGGTGAAAAGACCACGAGAATGGCGGTCTAAACAGGCACAGGGACATGAAGTCGAATGAAAATGGCTCATTTTGTCCAGAGTTGTACACTTCACAGTTCCATTTTGGAACTCCCAGAAGTAATGTTTTGCAGGGCTGTGTTGTGGCACAAACCACATAAAATTCCACGGGCAAGACATCGGCTGGGGCCTAACATCGACAGAAACTCAATTTGCACTGATTTCTGATGTTCTTTTCGGTTGAGCAAACTCAACTGTGACTTGGGAATGATTTAGCTCCACCTAGAGGTCCTCAAAACAGCCAAAATGTACCACTTGCGGCGTCTTTCCTGTTGAACAAGCTGTACTGGAATCCTCAAACATCGTCTTTATGCAACTTGTGACCGTTTATATGAAGTTGGAACTGATTTGATGCACAGTTCCACGGATGGAAGTCCAGATGAAGGAGTGATTTGGGGTTATTATCCAGTTCCCATCATGGCGAGGGAAGATTTGGTGACAATACCATCTTGGTATGTTTACGTCGTTGATGACATTCTTCACTATTGGACTCAAACAAACAACAGAAGGTTGTCAGGGAAGAAGAAGATGTGGAGTGTATGTTTTGGACCAAAGAACATATTTCAGGGGAATTCGGCAAAGTACGGTCGCGTCATATGATTGGCCGAAAAAAATACACGTGAAGAGGACTACTTTTGAGAGAGGACCAAGGGAAAAAGCATGGAAATTGCGGTCAAGGAGAAAAAGTACCGCAGTAGTTTTGTGACTGAAGTGGGAGAACTGGCTTGCTATGGTGGAAAATACATTAATCTCCAATTTTGAAACAAAAGAACTGTGATTCTAAGAACGTTCAATAAGTGTATAATTTGTGTGTGAAATTGTGGAATTGAGTGGAATGGAACAAGTGGACCCCGCAAATAATTCCCACATTCGTAGCGGTTCATGTCGTGGAATCGATTGTTGCTGTTTCTAACACATTTTGTCTACACATGTTCCAACCTGGACCTCAAATCCAGGGCATGGAACCAATAGGTCACGTGTCATTCTCGCTAGGTGTTCCAGTCAACCTGGAACGAAATAAGCACCCACAAAACCCACACATCTAAAAGGCAAAGGATCAGATAAACAAAGAAATCACAGCATATTGACCCTCTCTTCCGTTCTCCCGAGTTCGTGCACTTTGCAGGTCTACGAAGCGGCCGTTCTCTCGTCCTTTGGTCCTCTCACTGGCCAATCACAAGGCGCCCTTAGTAATGTGCCATCGTTTACGCGTGCGCCAGGCTCATGCGTAAACCTGCGTCCTAACTAATTGCCCATCGCACAAAAGCGCGTTGAAAAAAAATTGTAAAATGATGCCAAAAGGTAAATTCACCAGTTAAACCTGATATCGGTCGAAATGAACACCAGTTCTAAGAACGCAAGAATTGCCATTGTCTCCACCGACAAGTGCAAGCCCAAGAAGTGCAGGCAAGAATGTCGTAAGAGTTGTCCGGTCGTCAAGTCCGGCAAATTGTGCATTGAAGTGAGTCCAGCCTCCAAGATTGCCTTCATTTCCGAGACCTTATGTATTGGATGTAACGCCTGTGTCAAGAGATGTCCATTTGATGCCATCAGCATTATCAACATTCCCACCAACTTGGAGAACGAAACCACCCACAGATACTCTGCCAACTCCTTCAAGTTGCACCGTTTGCCAACTCCAAGACCAGGCCAGGTTTTGGGTTTGGTCGGTACCAACGGTATCGGTAAGTCCACCGCCTTGAAGATCTTGGCCGGTAAGCAAAAGCCCAACTTGGGTAGATACGACGACGCCCCCGACTGGGAGGATATCTTGAAGTACTTCAGAGGTTCCGAGTTGCAAAACTACTTCACCAAGGTTTTGGAGGACGACATCAAGGCTATCATCAAGCCCCAGTACGTCGACAACATCCCCAGAGCTTTGGCCAAGTCGCCTGTCAAGGAGGTCGGTGCCATTTTGAAGAACAAGTTGGAGAGAACCGACCAATGGGACTACATCATCAAGCTCATGGAGTTGGGTGGTGTCATCAACAGAGAGGTTGCCAACTTGTCTGGTGGTGAGTTGCAAAGATTTGCTCTTGCCATGACTGCTGTCCAGTCTGCCAACGTCTACATGTTTGACGAGCCATCCTCCTACTTGGATGTCAAGCAGAGATTGAGAGCTGCCGAACTTATCAGATCCTTGTCTACCGTGGAGACCTACACCATTTGTGTGGAGCACGATTTGTCGGTGTTGGACTACTTGTCGGACTACATCTGTATTTTGTACGGTGCTCCTTCCGTTTACGGTGTTGTTACCATGCCTTCTTCGGTTAGAGAAGGTATCAATATCTTCTTGGATGGTTACCTTCCCTCGGAGAACATGAGATTCAGAACCGATTCTTTGAATTTCAGATTGGCCGACGCTGCTGACGACTTGATTGTCGACAAGTCCAACGCCTTGGCTTACCCAAGCATGGAGAAGACCCAGGGTGATTTCCACTTGAAGGTCGAGGCCGGTGACTTCACCGACTCCGAAATTTTGGTCATGATGGGTGAGAACGGTACCGGTAAGACCACTTTCTGTAAGTTGTTGGCTGGTGCCATTGCTCCAGATGGCGGTAAGGAAATTCCCAGATTGAACGTTTCCATGAAGCCTCAAAAGATCGCTCCTAAGTTCCCAGGTACCGTGAGACAATTGTTCTTCAAGAAGATCAGAGCCTCGTTCTTGCACCCACAATTCCAAACCGATGTTGTTAAGCCATTGAAGATCGACAACATCATTGACCAAGAGGTCCAGACCTTGTCCGGTGGTGAGTTGCAAAGAGTTGCTATTGTGTTGGCCTTGGGTGTTCCCGCCGACATCTACTTGATCGATGAGCCATCTGCCTACTTGGATTCCGAGCAGCGTATTGTTTGTGCCAAGGTTATCAGAAGATTTATTCTCCACGCCAAGAAGACCGCCTTCGTCGTCGAGCACGATTTCATTATGGCCACCTACTTGGCCGACCGTGTCATTGTCTTCGAAGGTAAGCCCTCTTTGGACGCTGTGGCCAAGACCCCCGAGTCGTTGTTAACTGGTTGTAACAGATTCTTGAAGAACTTGAACGTTACCTTCAGAAGAGATCCAAACTCCTACAGACCAAGAATCAACAAGTTGGGTTCTCAAATGGACAAGGAACAAAAGGCTGCGGGCAACTACTTCTTCTTGGACAACGCTGGATTGTAAACTAGGTTGTTGTGACAGTTTTGCCCCGAGAATGGTTCCACACTTGTACATTAGTTTTTCTGCATATGGTCATCTTCGGTGGAACGTTCTTTGCCTACGACGTTCCTTAGATACCGGAGTTTAATAAGGTGATCTAATAAATCATTCTAATATCCGTCAGTGTAGTAGTCAGTATCCAGCCCATGCAAAAATAGACAGTTTTAGGTGTCTATCTAATCTAGTGCTGGGTGCATAATTATCACGTGCATCTTCACGTGACCACACAGTTCCAACCGCCTTCAGGACACGCTAGTTTTTCAACGTTTTACCCATACCGACACCATGGCTCAACAAGGCGGAGATGTCCAAGTTCCAATTGCCCAGCAGAAGTCGCCTGTGGCCATCAACTTGGCCAACTATTTAAAGGACAACAAAATCCTCAAAGAAAGAACCGGTTTGTTGAACAATAAAGAGGACATTGACTTTTTCAGATACAAGCGGTTGATTCGTGCCTTGTTGAGTGACGAGTACAAGTCCAAGCAGAAGAACCCCAAGAATGGACTTCCCCCCATCAACGACGAGTCCGAGGCCCAGAAGGTGTTCATTTTGTTGATCCAGAACCAGATGTTGCTTCCCTTGCAAAAGTTGCACTTTGCCGAAATCAAGCAGCACCGTGGATGGAAGCCCAACCGGGCCAAGCCAACGTTGAAGAGAACCGAAAAGGCTACGTTGGAGTCCGATGCCTACTTCGGCTGGATATACACCAAGCCCAACCCATACATTCTTCTCTACAGTATATTGGCGATTGTGGGTGTGTTCGGTGTCATCTTGTTCCCCTTGTGGCCCGCCTTCATGAAGCGTGGTGTGTGGTACTTGTCCATGGGCGCCTTGGGCTTGATCGGATTGTTCTTCTTGATCGCCATCGTCCGGTTGATCATCTACATCATTTCCTTGATTGCATTCCCCAGACCCTTCTGGTTGTTCCCCAACTTGTTTGAGGACTGTGGAGTCATAGAAAGTTTCCAGCCCTTGTACGGCTGGGAAGAGCCTAAGAAGAAGAAGGGCAAGAAGGGCAAGAAGGCCTCGGCTTCTGGCGCAGCCGTGGCTGCTCCAGCTGCTTCTGGTTCTGCTACAGGAGCTTCTGCTGCCGACAGCACCGCCACCAAGCGCAGAGTCGTTTTGGAGGAAGTGGACGAGTAGGCACAATGGGCCTGAATCGTCAGGAATAGTGACAAAGGTGTGGATAGCCTAATATGCGTTAGTTCAGAGTGTGTTTCTCTGGACTTGTTTCAGAGTGGTTCCTGCGGGTGTGGCTACACAATTGAGTTGGTGTGGCCTTCTGGTTGGAACTGTCCGACGTTTTGAGAGTATTGGATGTCGTAGGACCTACATATACATTTACTTACATGTTCATTTACTACAATTACCAACTATTATAATGACTGATGTAGATTATTATTAGATTTTGAGATTATATAGATTAGGTAGATATCACGTTACCAGATCTCCCTATTCACGGCACATTAATAGCTGCTGCTGCAACAAAATAACCCGGTTGTCTAGTCACTCTCAAGTGCACTTTCCACCCTGTTCTTCCCTCACCTTTTGTGTCTAGTTCCAGCTTTGTCACCAAGCCTGCATCACGCACTTGCTTAACTATCACCATTTCGACTCAAGCACTACACGATACGAGATTAGAGCACCACACCCACCATGGTAGTCATCAATGACCTCACACTAAACCAGGACTGCTCGTGTATATCCGTCTCGACCGATGAATACTTCAAGATCTTCAACTGTGAGCCTTTTGGCGAGTTCTACTCTTCCCAAACCCTGAAGATAGGGAAAGGGAGTCCCATGCATACCGAGGGCGATAAGGGCACCACTGCATCCGGTAATGGAGTGGCTAACAACTCGAATGCTGATGCATTGATCTCCGACGACTCCAAGAAACACCATTCTACTGCTTTTATTAGAATGCTCTTCTCCACTTCCCTCACCATCATAGTCCCCAATACCCAGAGCAAATTGGGTAACAGGCTCCTCAAAATCTATAACCTCAAGCAAAACCTCAAGATCTGCGAACTCACATTCCCTTCCAACATCGTCAACCTAAGATTGAACCGCAAGCGGTTGCTTGTGTTCCTAGAAATTGGTCAAATCTACATCTACGACTTGAGCTGTGTCCGGCTTATCAAGGTGCTCGAAATCAACACTTTTGGAGGAGACTTGTCCCTTCTTAATGAAGCTCCTCCTCGTATAGAATTGATTGGAGACTTGAGTGCAGATGACCTGTCCTACCTTGTTCTTCCGCTCTCTGTCCTCAATGACCAAACCGATTTGTTCAATACGGAGAACGGAAAGTCCGGGTCTGCAAGCAGATCCAAATCACAACCAACAACCCCAATATTGAAACCCAGTGACTCGCTTGTCTTGCCCCAGGACTTGGACTCCATCATTGAAATTATCCACAAGAGTGACAGCTCCAACATCGGCAAGAAACTTGGCCAGGGTATTACGCTTGATGATTTAAAGAAGAATAGCGATGGCTGGGTCATTGTTTATGATACGATAGCGCTAAGGCCCGAGTTGATCTTCAAGGCCCATAATTCTGCTATTGCCAAAATCACCGTCTCCAGTGATGCAAAAAGAATTGCTACAGCCTCTGTTAAAGGAACAATTATCCGAGTCTTCAAACTCGAATTCGAAAAGGAAAAGCTTAAGATTGCGCAAGCACTCAGCTTGAGAAGGGGTCACAACGTTGCCAAAATCAATTCCTTGAGCTTCAATGCAGACTGTTCGATTCTTGGCACTGGCTCAGAAAGCAATACTGTCCACTTTTTCAACTTGAACGACGATGGAAAGGAGCACGAAGAGGAAATTGTTGAGAGTTCTGATGAAGAATCTTGGTCGGGAAACTTGAACGATAACTTGGCCAGCTTGCTAATCGAGCAGAAAACTCCCAAGGAAGAAGAAGAATCCTCTTCCTCTTATTTCAACTTCAATTTGAGAACTTCGAAAATCATCAACAACCAATACACCAAGTCCATTATTAAAAAGCTTCCTTACAAAAACTACTTTGATAATTTAATCTGGGAACCTCCCAGACGTTCTTTTGCATACATAAAACTTCCCGAAAGTGTGCCGCTTTCGCCACTTTCTGGCTCAGCTGAATCCAAATTAAGTCAAGTTGAGATCGGACTCAATGGAAACTTGATATTGTTAGCATCATACCAAACGGGCACGTTCTACCATTATCAATTGCCTACACAACACCCACGGGCTCAGAAGAAACAGAAGTCCAAAGAGGAGGACAAGCGACAGGAATGCCACCTAGTTAATCAGTATTCTTTGGTTTAGTCAATGCATGGTCCATATAGTTTGGAAATTAGAAAATTAGAGCGTATTGAATTCTGTAGAAATAGGGAAAATAAGAGAAACAAGGGAATGAGGGAATCAGCGAACAACGGTTTAGAAATTAGCTAGAAATTAAAAATAAGAGCATAATCAGTAATCAAACTATCCTCCTACGTGATAGTTGAATAGAGGAGGTGATTCTTAATTTAGGACGCCAATTAGGAGTGAACAAAGGGAACTCTATTGAGAACTAAGTTTTGTGGGGAAATGTCGGCTGTAGCCGGTAAAGTTACATTCAATTAGACTTTAGATTAATGTACTCAATTAGTAGTCTATAATTGGAAAGTCATACCAATGTAAAAGACATTTCTTTAGTCAGTTGACTTCCTACCACTGGTGCAGACAATCCACACTTCAATCCTATCCTTATCTTTCTATTCAATCCTAATCCCTCAATTCCTCTCCTACTTCCAATTCTATCCCTTATCTCTCTCTATATTGCGCCTATTGCCGACATCCGTCGATCTGTGCCGACGGTTATGTGCAACAATGAAACCCCATCCAGATAGCCACAACTACACTAACTACACAGTCCAGCAAGTTTCATCACTCGGGTAAATTACCAAACCGGCAGAGCCGCTGCGATTACCCAGATCGAACCCTTGGCATGATATCCTTGTGCTTACTCCTTTCGTATGGAAGCTTCCTCTTATCCTTATTGTATGCTTCTCTGCTACCTCGTTTGTATTCCCTGTACTTCTTTTTGTATTGCTGTTGCCCTTTTTGTCAGGGATTTAAAACCCCGGATTTGCAGTCCTAGTTCCGGTTTCCCCACTGAATAGACTATCCTTTTTTTCGCTCCTAAAGTTTCCGCTACCACTTACAATAGCTGCAAACCCCATGAAGACAGACGATCCACTCAAATCAGACCAACCATAATTCAATAAGAGTATTTCAATACAGATGAAAGATTCTCAATTACAGCGTTGACTATTCCAATTGTCGGCTCACTATGGTAGGCTGTCAATTCTACCTCTTTCCTTCCTTCCTTTTGACGCTCACTCCCTACTTCAATCACAACCTTAACCCCTACTGGCCCTCACACTACCCAACAAACTTTTCACAAGATTCCACGGAACACCTACCCCACCTAGATATATATAAGTCGGCAAAACATTGACCATCCACAATGTTAAGAACTAACATCAAGTCATTCTTGAAACGTCCTCATCAACTCAGAATGGCCAGCACTATCTCCACCAACGCCACCAGCGCAGACAATGTCCAGGGCCACGCCGAGGCCCCTGTCCTCTTCTCCAACAAGAACAACGCCAGAGTCATCCTCTTGAACAGAACCAAGAAGCTCAACTCGCTCAACACCGAAATGGTCGAGCTCATCACCCCCAGACTCGTGGAGTACGCCAAGTCCTCCGCCTCCAGCGTGGTCATCTTGTCGTCCAACTCGCCCAAGGCCTTGTGTGCTGGAGGCGATGTGGCCGAGTGTGCCAAGCAGATCGCCCAGGGCAACCCCAGCTATGCCAGTGACTTCTTCCAAAAGGAGTACAACTTGAACTACCTCATTTCCACCTACTCCAAACCATACATTTCCTTGATGGACGGCATCACCATGGGTGGAGGCGTGGGTCTCTCCATCCACGCTCCCTTCAGAATCGCGACCGAGAAGACAAGATTGGCCATGCCCGAAATGGACATTGGTTTCTTCCCTGACGTCGGTACCACCTTCTTCTTGCCCAGATTGGACCACAAGTTGGGCTACTACTACGCCATGACCGGTGAGATCATCAACGGCTTGGACGTCTACTTCTCCGGCTTTGCTACCCACTTTGTCAAGTCCGACAAGATCCCTCTGTTGATCAACAGATTGTCCACCTTGCAGCCTCCCGTGGTCAACGACAACAAGACCGTCTCCTCCGAGATCATCTACAACAACGCCGAGTTCTTTGCCCAAGTCAACCAGGTCTTGGAAGAGTTCACCGAGAACAAGTTGCCCTCGGACTACAAGCTCCAATTCAACGCCGAGCAGTTGAACATCATAAAATCCGCATTCAGCCAGCCATCGGTGGATGCCATCTTTGACTACTTGAACAAGGAAGGCTCTGCTTTCTCCCAGCTGATTGTGAAGAAGTTATCTACCAAGCCCACCTCTTCGCTCAAGGTCGCTTTCGAATTGATGAACAGAGGCCAGAACAACTCCATCAAGAAGCAGCTCGAATTGGAAATGGTGGCTGCTACCAACATCATGAGCATCCCCGTCGAGAAGAACGATTTCGTCAAGGGTGTGTACCACAAGTTGATTGACAAAATCAAGGAGCCATCTTTCCCTGCATGGACCGATGGAGCTGAGATTGACGAGAAGTTCATTAAGGACGTGACCAACACCTCCCTCAAGACCACCAAGTACTTGAAGACCCCATACATCGACAAGTACTTCGGAATCGACTACAAGAAGTATCCTTTCAACATGGGTTTGCCAAACACTTCCGAAGTGGCCAACTTCATAAGCGGAAACGATGGCTCCAACAGAGCCTACTTGCCCACTCCTGCCGAGGTCCACAAGCACTTTGAGAAGACAACGAACAACAAGTTGGGTGTTGCCGAGAAGATCAACTCCATTCTTGAAATCAACGGTGACTTGTCCAAGTATGACGGCAAGTATGTTGGATGGAAGCCATGAAGTATCCTTCCAAAACAAAGAAAACAATAATTCTTCACATGGTGTATCATCCATGTCTGTATTTAGTCTTAGATCCTAGATCATATAATTATACATTTATTATCATCTGGCTAGTTTACATTGTCTAATTTATTTGAACTTCTCCAAGATCAAATCTTCTCCCAACTCTTCGTAATCACTCTTGGTGACAAACCAGTTATCCAAAGCAATGTTGGCAGAGTCCTGATTGCCGTCATTCAACATGCTAGCCAAGCTGCAAGCACCGAGCCATGCACTGAATTGTTTGTCCCAGACATCATTTATTTCACCAGCAGGACTCAAGTTTGGCACTTGGTTGATGGAGTAAGGACTGTAACTGTAGTTGGGGAAGTACTTGGGGGTCAAGATTCTCAAGTCGTTCAACACCTGGTCAATCAAGCCGTTGGCCAAGGAAGAACCACCGGTTATTAACACGTTAGACAACAATCCCTTGAAGATTTCGTTGAATCTGGCAAATTTGTTGTGATTGCCAGCGGTAGATCCGTCGTTGGGCAACAACGAGCCTTCTATGCTCTTGAGACACAAGAAAATCAAGTTGGTCAAGCCGTGGGTGTGAGGCTTGTCAACCACAGGTTCGGGGATGGTAATGCCGGGCAATCTATTCAAGTTAGGCTGGAACAAGTTTTCAAGGTAGCTGGGCTGGTCGGCAAGAGAAATATGCTGGTGGTTGTATAACTGGTAGTCGGACAATTGGAAATTCAATGTCAAGTTTTTGTATTCTTGGAGGAAGTGGTGGGAGGTATAGTGGTGCTTGAACGAGTCGGTAGCGTTTTGGAACTGTGCTGGAAGCAACGAGTCGAGGGATGTCTTTGTTTGAACGTAGTTCAACACGTGGAGATTCAAGAAGTCTCCGGCGTACTTCAGGTGGAACGAGGACTTGGTCTGGATTATACCGTCCAAGATGGGCGTGACACTGGCGATGGACGAGCCGATATCGATAACCAAACCAGTCAGCTTGCCCACACGATACAACTGCGACAAGGGATTCTTTGCCAACAGGAAAATGGGAACCTCCAAGCTCTCAAATACCAATTGGGTGGTGGCCAACTTATTTTTCGAGGTGTTCCAGGACTGCTCCGTCAAAATCAAGGGATATTCTTTGGGGTCGACGGCGCAACCGTTGTCGAGATTGTCGTACACGTAGTTCCAGTTATGCACGATGTTTTCGTAGTCGTATATCAAGCCGTTATCCACCAAGGTCATGACCTCGAGTTCTGGCTTCAACTCATTGCCAACAATCACTTTGTCGTTCTCCTTTTGGTAGTTTGTGGAGAAAACAAGCGAGGGCAATTCTTCCAGTGCAAACCCTGCCTTTGTAGTGTAGGAACCGTTGTCTATGACAACAGCGGGAGAGGTGAACATGGTGCTGGTGTATCGAGTGGAAATTGTTGTTTGTTAAAAATTCGCGGTAGAAGAATGTGGTCACGTGCGAAATATCAGGTGACAACCGATTCTAGATAGTCTAGATATTAGTGAGCACTTACTCCATTTCTCTACTCATCATCATGCTCCGTTCTTTTGCCCGTGCTGGAGCACTCGGTTCAGTTCGTCGTATGGCAACGTTGGGCCAGACCGTGTCTGCCTACAAGACCACTGTGTTGGAAAACGGTCTCACGGTGGCCAGCGAGGCCATGCCTGGAACCCGTACCGCCACCGTGGGAGTGTGGATCAACGCTGGTTCCAGAGCTGACAATCCCAAAAGCAGTGGAACCGCTCACTTTTTGGAACATCTTGCGTTTAAAGGAACTAACAGAAGATCCCAGCTCAATCTCGAGCTCGAAATCGAGAACATCGGCCTGCAAATCAATGCCTATACCTCACGTGAAAATACTGTCTACTACACCAAGTGCCTTTCCAAGGACATCGACCAGAATATCGACATTTTGAGCGACCTCTTGACCAAGTCCCGCTTGGAGGACAAGGCGATCGAGAACGAGCGCCACGTTATCTTGCAGGAATCCGACGAGGTGGACAAGATGTACGACGAAGTGGTGTTCGACCATTTGCATGCCGTCACCTACAAGAACCAGGACTTGGGCAGAACCATCTTGGGACCCCGTGAGTTGATCAAGACCATCAATAGAGACGACCTTGTCAACTACATCACCACCAACTACAAGGGCGACAGAATGGCCCTCATTGGTGTAGGAAACATAGACCACGACAAACTCGTGGAAATGGGCAAGAAATATTTTGCCAATATCAAGAAGAGCGACAAGCCCTTCTCTCAGGGTGGAAATGACTTGCCAGTGTTCCATGGAGACGAGATTCGTATCCAGGACGATTCTTTGCCCACTACCCATGTGGCCTTGGCCGTGGAAGGTGTTTCCTGGTCTGCTCCAGACTTCTTCACTGCCTCGGTTGCAAACGGAATAGTCGGTACCTGGGACAGATCGGTGGGAATTGGCTCGAACTCGCCCTCTCCTCTTGCATTAACTGCCTCAGCTGGCGGTCCGGGTTCTTCGCCTATCGCCAACTCATACATGGCCTACACAACGTCCTACGCCGACACCGGCTTGATGGGTATCTATTTCACCGCGGAAAAGGATGCGAATTTGACTTTGTTCATCAATGCCGTGTTGAAGGAGTGGGCCAGATTGAAATCCGGTGATATTACTGTGGAAGAAGTGGAAAGATCCAAGGCACAATTGAAGGCGTCGTTAGTATTGGCGTTGGATGACTCCACCACCATTGCTGAGGATATCGGTAGACAATTGGTCAATACTGGATACAGATTGGACTCCGAAGATGTCTTCAAGAGAGTGGAGGCTATTACCAAGGAAGATGTGGTTAATTGGGCAAACTATAGACTCAAGGATAAGCCCATTGCGTTGTCGGCAGTGGGCAATGTCAAATCCTTGCCTACGCATAGTGAAATCCAGCAGGGAATGTCCCTCTAATTTGTTTGATGATAAAGAATAGAAATCAATCATATCATTCCTTCCACTACTCTTGTGTATATACATGTAATATATAACTATTTTTGAGCGAGAATATCTTCAGTTGACTCGACGTTTTCCTCTTCGACAATTTCTTCCATAGGATCTCCTTCCGTAATCAATTTTGATTCCTTTGGTTCTCTCTTCATCACCTCAGGAGGTGGGAAAATCTTACCAATATTTTCGATCCATCTCGATCTCTTCTCCAAGAGACCCCTTAATCCACTATTAACTGCGTGTTGTTGCGGAGTAGGAGTAGCTCCAGGCTGCTTCTTCTTCTTGTTTTTACCTTTAAGTCTCTTGATATAGGCTTGGTCAACTTGTTTGTCTAAGTCTTCCAAAATAGTGCAGAATTCTTGATATGCAAGCTGTTCTTCAATAATCGGTATCAACCGTTTCTTGTTCATCTTGTTTCTGCTCGAACTTTCACGCAACTGAATTTGCAATGAACGAATCTCAGCGCAAACTTCATCGTCTTCCTTATTTCTAATCCACTCGTCATCATCAATAATACTCGAACCCTTTCCAGATATGCTAGATTGTGAAGAGTGCTGGTTTTTAAGTTTCATTTTGGCCTCTTCCTCTGTACTTGGCAAGTTCATAAAAATACCAATATATTTCAATTCACGTTTAAGTCTTTCTTCAATTGAGTAGAAATCGTTGGTCTCGGTATTTAATTTATAATCCTCGCCACTGTTAAGTTTAGTAGCGACATCTTCTTCATTTGCATTATCTTCACTTTTGAGTTCAACTTCTGCGATCTTCTCTGGTTCTTCTTCGAAGTCTCCTTCCGCTTCATTATTACCCAAAATGGCAGAAATTAATCTCGAGGACAATGGTCCACAGGAAATCTCCTCCGTATATAATGTGTCATCATTCAAGTCATCAATATTTCCTTTAGGCTTATAGGAATCGGGCATCAATGGTTGAAAAGCAGGACTGTTCAACTTTGCACCTAGAGCCGCGTCTTCTTCTATCCACACTTCAGAATATATTGGGCCAAGTTTGGGAATGATGAAAGGGGTAATGTTAGGGTCATAATCGGACTTTTCAAATCCGGGAGGAAGAATATTCTCTTCATTCAAGAATTCCAAATCTTCGTTGCTGAAAGTTCTGAAGTAAGATTCAATATATGTTTGATAAGTTGAGAATTGGACCTGGTTTGCTGGCGGTTTGTTCTTGGAAAAATCTATATCTGGAATCTTACCTGGAAGTAAGTCTTGCAAGTCATTTTCCGGGTATGACGACACCCCGTATTTCTTCTTGAGAAATTCTTTTCCTTGGGTTTCTAAACCGTTGTTCTCTTCCGAGTACAATCCCAATTGTTCGATAGTTTTTGCCGACAAAGTCTGAGAGGTGACAAATTCGGACTTGGGATTCTTGAGTCTAGTGTCGTTATTTTGTGTGTAAGAGCCGGTTTGTACTGGTGGCACTGGATCATCCTTTGAGTTGACTTGCTCCGGATCATCTTTGTCTTCTAAGTCAGCTTCAGATATTCTCGAGTCGTCCTGCTCCTCTAACTTGCGACGCTTGACATTAGCGGATTCTTCCTTTGATTCCAAATCGTCCGAACTACGCTTCAAATCGTCATTTTCGATATCCTCAGTGGTCGAATCTTCGGCCTTGTTCGTTGTTTCAAGAGATTCAGTGCTTGGATCTTCTCCATTTAGCACTTTTCCAATCTTGTTCAACACAACTTCATCGACTTGCTCTACCTCTCGCAACTCACGACTAAGGTTCTTCAAGAGCTTGTTTAAGTTGGACAATATGTTCAAGTTGGGGATGGTTCGTATCGAGTCTCCCTCTAATAAGCCCACGGACACATCGTACGTCAATTTGAGCTCATTTATAATGTCATCAAGTGTTGTTGAAGCTGAATGTATATCATCTGGCATTCTGGGATATGGGATATGATAAATGTGGGATAGAACGTTCTTTTTGCTACTAAGAACAGATGGAAATCACAAAACACAACTAAAATCGACGACTCTGTTTGGGATGTTGTGTACCAATTATATGCTTCTGGTGGTGTATTGGTAGTATAGTAATACAATAAAGGGCTAATTCCTGACTGATCGTTTGATCTATTGATAGTTAGCTGGAGATGAATATGAATATGAATGTTGATTTTAGGTAGTATGTCCAACTTTCAATTATCAGTGCGACTAAAATTGTATGTACTGTGTATTGAAGCAAAAGTTTGGAGCACAGATGTGAGGAAAGTAACTGCACATGCAGTATAGTTAAACAAGCAGAAGTATGGGTTTTCACTTGATTATCGGAGCTGGGCAAACTCCTTCCTGTTGGTGTCAATGCAATGAACTATGTAGCTTTTACTGTTAAAATTTTAGATGTCTGAATTTACTTTGAGGACATCTTTACCCTCATTCTATAAAATCAATATATTAGATAGTACTTAGAGATACACATCAACCCATCACTGGATCAGAGCCAAACTGTATCAACTTAATTTAAAAAAAATTGTCCTTTTTAATCATCTACATTTAAATTATGAATTTCTATCTTTTCTGTTGCAAGCAATCTGCTACTATATACATACCTATGGGCTGAAGTTCTTGACATAGGCCTCATCCTTTTGCTTCTTGACACTCTCCACCAATCTTTGGACCACGGAGTGGGTCTTGATAGGAGCATCCTGTGGTCTCTTCCACTCCTCTGGGAAAGTTGGCACTGGTTTTCTCTTGTGGTTTCTCATGTGACGGGCATCCACAGGAATGTCGGCAAAATCGTTGGTAAGATCCTTGGACTCCTTCAAGAGAGTGTTAAACGTGTCAACCAACCAGCGGGCATTCTGGGAAGCCTCGCCAAATTGTGCACTCTTGAGTCTGAACACGTTGGTGTTGTGGTTGAGCTTGTTTCCAGCTAAGATTTTAAACTTGTGGAGCTGCTTGTCGTTCAATGCAAGATCTTCAACCTTGACTTGAAGAGTAGCCTTTCTGTTGAACTCGTTGGAAGTTTCATCGGAGAAATCCGTGTTGTAAGTGATCTTGAGAGGAGAATTAGCTGGAGCTTGGTAGGGTTGGCGGAACTTGGCGAGGAGAGGCATTTCATAAGCACTCACACGAATGAAATTCTCAATACGACGCTTCTCGTGTGGAGTTTGACCCTTGTTGGCCACCAAAATGTTACTCTTTCTTGGGGGCTTACCTTTGGTTTCGTTCTGTTTCTCGGTCAAAAATCTCTCCTTGAAGTTGTCGATTTCGTAAACATACTCTAATGCAGGTGCTGGGCGAGCCAAGTCTTGCATGGTGGACAAGATGGCCATTCTTTCGTCGTCATTTGGATTGTAGTGTTCTCCCATCTTGGCCTTTCTCATGTTATGCAATTCGAAAATTTGATCCGCTGGAAGACCCTTCCATTGGTGTGGGTTGAGGTAGAGTCCATCTGCACTCTTGGAGTAGAACCTCAAGGCTGGCCTTAAGCACTTTACAGATCTCATGGTGGTGGGTGAAGACTCGCTAGTCTGGATTTTCAAGAATTTTTCAGTAAGTAGTCACGTGCCTATGGCCATTTTCCACTGAGTCTGGTGAGTGAGCAATAGGTGGAATGGTTTGTGCGGTACACTACCATTATAATGTGGGATGTTATTATGGATAGAACTGGGGAGGAATTGTTCATCATTGCTACATGCTGATTGTTATAGCATTACTCACTTCCTAGTGGTAATTCCTCCACATTTTTAGAAACTTGTTGTTTGTTCTTCAATGTCCGACAGGCAACTTTTGGAGATCCCAATTTCCCCAGAATATCGTTCAAATATAATGCTAACTTAGAATAATCATATAATTAAGCTTTGTTGTTACGGATAAGATTCCTGACAAGCATCACCTTACAATTATAATATGCCACACACGTGTGATTTGACATCAAAACTGTGAATACAATTAAGTCTTGGCGTGCTTAGTATTTTTAAATTCTAGAACTAAGGAGAAATTCAATAGCAAGATTTGCAAGTTATTGTTGACGTTTACAATGTGAATTGACAGATCAAGTATTTTCGCAAGGTATATGGCATTACTAGGATATACCGATTTATATTGATAGTTTTGGCAAATTTGTAGCGAGCCAGCCACTTATTTATGATTAAAAGTGAAAATCAATCAAATCTGTCTCGCGATTTCTGTGCTTCATGCATTAGTGCTTTTCCTGATCAAGCACAAATTAAGAATATTATTAAAATATTTAAAAAATTGACAGAAAGTCAACTGTGTGGAACATACTGCCATTCATAAAATCGACAGCTTCCTCGGATATCAATTCATATCTTTCATTCATTACTCTAATACCATCCTGTAAGCTAGTATGTAAAAAAAGGGTACCAACGAAATTTCTTACAACATGATAACCTTGGGGCAATCAACCGAGGAAGCTCATCGATGCAAATTTGATGCGTCAATCCTGAGTTCACTTATCATTTCTTATCATTATGAAATTATATTGGCGCAGTCAAGTGTCACCCATTTCAGGTCATTTCAAGACGATGTGGCATTTCACAGCTTTACTTATCCGGCATACGAGCACTCCGGTGTCAAGAGAGGAAGGACCCTAATAGTAACTCGTGTTTTACAATGCTAAGCCTTGCATCTTACATCCAGACTTCGGCGCTATCACTTGGTCCTTCCAATGACGTAGTCCATCCGCTTAGTCACCCGTTATTCAGCATCGGTTTCTATTTTGGTGACCACCACTTGAGCCTCGGATAAAACACTAACCTGAAGCCGTGGTCACCCCGTTACTCAAAACCATCGTCCACCCTAGTTAACGTACGACTTACTGTGCCTGGATCCACTCCTTTGGTACTAAAACCGTGGACCATTCAACTGCACTTTCGCGCGCAGTAATTCGGATATTGCGGACCTTATATTTTGCTACCCCAGAACCCCCACCGAAATCCTGCAGTTCATTTGTAACGTACATCCCTAGGATATTTTTAGCCGTTATAATTCCCAGTGTCTCACCTGTTCTTCTGGACCCATCATATAAAGATCGAATCCAACGCACTTTCGCCACCGCAAGTCGTTCACTATTCTTCAGTGCTGCATCGTACCGTTCCTTCTTTTTGATCTTGCCATACAGATCCCAGAATCAGGCAAGCCTACATTCCTCAATTTGCCATCGCTTCCGGTGAAGCTTCCAACACTGTCCCTACATTCCAATGCTTCCATTTGCCATTCCTTATCCTCCGGAACAAATAGGCTTCTGGGGAACCCCCACTTCCACCATTGACTGGTGCGAAGAGAACTACGTCGTTTCCTACTATGTAGCCGAGGCCCTTAATACCACCACCAATGCGGTATTTATGGCCTTGGCCACGTTTTACATCTACCAGACCTATGTCAACAAGCTTGAAACACGATTCATTTTCACCGGGTGTGGGTTCCTCTTGGTCGGAATTGGCCTGTGGTTGTTCCATATGACATTACGGTATGAGTACCAATTGTTAGATGAGTTGCCCATGATATATGCTACATGCATTCCTTTCTGGTCCGTGTACACTGAAGGGAAATCCAAGGCGTATGCCCGCGGGATGGGGATTGCGGTCTTCACGGGTGCTGCATCCATAACGGCATTTTACTTGCATGTCAAGAACCCCACGTTTCACCAAGTTGCGTACGGACTCTTGAATTTCGCAATTATTTACAAAGCAAGTATACTTACAAAAAAGCATGTCAGAGATGACATGGCCAGACGTGACTTATTCAGATGCACGATTCTCGGAGTAGGATACTTCGGGTTGGGTTACGTCTTGTGGAATATGGACATTCATTTTTGCTCCTACGTTAGAAGTGCCAGAAGAACCATAGGTATGCCATACGGATTCATTCTCGAGGGACATGGATGGTGGCATATCTTTACTGGCACCGGAGTGTATTTCTGTGTCATCTACTTGGAGTTTTTGAGAACGTTCTTGAATGGAACTGATCAATTTTACGAGTTTACCACTGTCTACGGACTTCCTATTGTTAAATTGGTCGACAAAAATGGCTTGTTGAGACACCAAGCAGTGAAGATTTTGGCGGAATTAGACGAAAACTTCAGTCAATAGCAATATGAACTAGACTTTTATATAGCGGGATTATATATGTATGGAGGTGATGACGAATGGGGTGTGATTACAAGTTGAAATTTTCTGCATGTATTTTATGTTCACAACATAGTTAATATTTCATTAATCAACTTATCTTCTTTGATCATAGTGCTGTAGTTCCCTTGGAGAAGGGACTTCAAGCTTTGAATGCACTCGTCACTGCCGATTTTAAGTTTTTGTTCGTTATTATCGTAACATTCAGATTTCCACTGCTTCAAGATGGTCTTTAAATTCTCTAACCCAGTTGTAATTTCCTCGGGGGAACATTTAGTTTTCTTGTTCTGAATGAATTTGTCCTCTTCTTTCAAATTGGAATTTTGAAGTTCGGAAGCTTTTCTTTTGGCCATGTTGATGATCTTTGTTGGAAAATTAACCAACTCAGCAACATGGATACCAAATGATTTGTCGGAAATACCTGGCTTAACTTTGTACATCAAGGTGATGTCATCCTCCTTAGAATCAGAACCCTTTTCCACGTGGGCAACGACATGCAAATTGACTACCTTATCTTCATACTTTGATGACATCTGGGTAAGTTCATGGAAATGTGTCGCGAACAAAGTGAAACAATTCTTTTGGCTAATCAAATGTTCCAGGATAGACCAGGCTAAACCAAAACCATCGTATGTTGAAGTTCCTCTGCCCAATTCGTCAATTATAATTAACGAATTATGAGTCAGGGTAGCTAAAATGGAAGATGTTTCCAACATTTCAATCATAAACGTAGATAAACCCTTCAACTGCGAATCTCCGGCTCCAATTCTCGACAAAATGGCATCAAAAATGGGTAATTCAGGGACACCGTTCTCTTCATCTGCGGGAATGAATGAACCAATTTGAGCCAATAATGAAATTACTCCAATCTGTCTGATGTATGTAGACTTACCTCCCATGTTTGGACCAGTAATAATTGCAAAGGCATTTCCCTTTTCCTCGGCCGCATTTGAAAGGAAAACATCATTTGCTATAAAGCTAATGTCGTCCTGGACTTCAAGGATTGGGTGTCTGGAATTTTCAAGTCTGATCTTTCTGTCCTTGAATTCTTGGCATTCGCTCGTTTGACTTAATGGGTGCAATTTGGGCCTGACAAATTGAGTAGGTGCAAAGATTGCAACATTAGCAAGACTATTCAAAACATCCAAATGCGCCAATGACAATGAAAGGTTGAGCAAGACTTGATTATAGGTCAAAGTAATGGATAAAATCTCCTTAATTAACTCTCTTTGCTTTTGGTTGTACTCGTTCGATGCCTCGGTGTATTCTTCAGACAAACTTGCCAACTTGGAAGTAGTAAAGAACACACCAGCCTTGACTGTTTGCAATTGTTTATAGTTATTTCCTGTGTTTCTTAAAACCATAGAATCATTTCTAGTAACTCTGAAACACCATCCGTGTTGCAAATGCTTCTCAAGTTTCAATTTCTTATCCAAATCAATGTTGAGATCATCGGCAACTTCTTGGTGTATGCTTTTGATTTCAGCCAAACACGATTGCAATTTATTGTTGATTTCGATCAAAGATTCATCAAACTCGGGCTTGATGTTGAAGTCGGTATTGAGAAGATCATGTGAAGCTGAACTCAAGGGAGATAAATCTATGGTAGTCTCAATGAGTTCTTTGAATTTCAAGAGTGAGCTGAAATTATCAGTAACTGGCTTGTACCAGTATTTATCAATAAGGTCTGCGACATGTTTCGGGTCTTGACGGTCATTGCTTTCAGATTCCTTCAACTCGTCCATGGCCAATTTCAACATTTCAAGCAAATTTGGAATGGTGAGAACCAATTGATATAATCTGATTACATCTTCCAATTTCTTATTTTCATTAGAAATCGACTTGGAAATTCCATTGGAAATCTTCTTGAGTAATCTTTTCACATCTGGAACCTGTGGAAGCCAGTCCTGAGATACGAATACTCTCAAGTTGGTGTCCTCAATTAGGTTATGAACCAACTCTTGCCTCTCCTGGATCTTGGTTAAATTGGTCAAGGGCTGTTTCAACCATTGTGACAACAATCTGGAACCAGCAGTCGTTTTACACTTATTCAAAAGTTCAAAAATCGAACTGATGGAAGTGGAGGTTGAATAGGACGAAGACTGGATGGATCCCACTTGGTTGGGAAAGATGTTCAAGGCTTTCATGGTAGACGAATCCAATTTCATGTATGAAGTGAGGTTGTATTGCTCAATAGTAAAGGAAGTAGTAACATCGCCGTTCAAAAGATCCAAATAGTTGATCAATGCATTGCAGCAAGATAAGGAAAAGACATGATCAACGGTATTAATTCCTTTGGCAGCCAAAATCAACTCGATGTTAGATTCTTCACCTTCCTTTTGGTTGTCAGCCACCACAATCTTGGACAAATCCTGCTCAATATCCTTGCTGGAGAAGGTGGAAGACTTTGCAGAACTGATGACAATTCCTCCTATTTTATTCAACACCTGGTAGAGCTTAGTCACCTCATTGTCAGATTCGCCAGGAACGTAATTTGAGGGTAACAAAATCTCCTTGACTCCTACTTGCAAGATCAAGCTCTCGAGATTGGAAAATAAATCGTTGTCCTCGAACTCAGATACGTGAATTTTGGCATCAGAGTTGTCAACAAAACACATACCAATTTTTTTGGATGCACCGGTCTGTTGGAACTTGATTGCTCCAATGATGGGATTGGAGCAGTCCTGGAACATGCCCTCTAAATTGACACTGTATTCGTTGGAAAGCGCGTCAAGATTCCCTGGGGTTCCAAGACAGATGAGTTCGAAGGTCTTATTGTGATACACCTCCACTTTAAGGTGTCGTTCGATAATACAAAAACGCAACACGTTGTTGGTGAAGACCTGAGGGGAAATGGTGACATATCTGCTCTTGTTTCCCTGGTTGTACTTGATGACAGATTGGGTTTTGTAGATGTTTTCTGCAATGAGATCGGCATCTTGGTCTAACACTGTAAAGTAGTCCTTATTATTGTGGTCAATGATACGGATTGTGGATTCATCCTTAGGAGGCAAGTTGGCATATTTCCGATAGTACAGTCTTTCATCCACGTTATCCGTGAATTTGAGATCCGGTCTGGTACTAGACATGGTGAATGAGAGAGTAAAGAGGTGTGTTTTACTTACTGGAGTATTGACGCGTACGCGTTTCCTTGACGGTGCTGCATATAACCGTGAGAGTGGAAATGTTTGTGTACAGGTTGTGAAAATTGGACGACAACGACGGATTCTTGGCAACGGCCTGTCACCTGTAGAACAGGTAGTTTTTTCCAATTGATTAGATCCCCGATAAATAAATAAATAGGAGATCCCCGGAGTTCCGATCTACATGTGCTAACGATAGGGACATACATTCATAACCTAATAGTTGTACTTGTCGTCACGGTAGTCGAATGGAGGTTGAGAGTCTGGGTGCCATTCCTCGTTGTCACCGTAGTGCTTGTCGTAGTTCTCCTCGGCGCTTTCACGGGCTTGTCTCTTGGCCTCGTCTCTGTCCAAGTAGTCCAAACCCTTGGTCTCGAAGAGCTTGTCAATTTCAGCACCAGCAAAACCGGCCAAGAGCTCCTTTGCAAACTTGTGGCTAACGGGCTTGCCCTCTCTTCTTTGTCTGTCTTCGAAAAGCTTGGCAGCTTCGAAAGAAGCGGCACCAGCAAGCAATTCGTGGGAGAACTTGCCCTCGTGCTTCTCACCGTAGACTTTTTCGTGGCTTTCTTCGTGGAATCCGAACATGTTTGATTGATAGATGTACTAATGAATTGGGTGGGGAAATTGTCCACAGACACTGGAGTTTATATACTTTGGAAGGCGAAATGTGGTGCAAAAAGGGGCAAGTCGTCAAAAGCGCTAGTGGGGAGGGTAATATTAGAAGCCACGCACGCTTACCCATGTGATGAAGGTACAACCTCCATGGTAAGACGGCATAGATCATAGCGTACTTCCGGAAACGGACACACATCAATAGTATGAGGCGCGGAGTGGCTATCTGTGGTCATTGAACCCCGCCTTCACACTGCCCACCATCCCAATTTCGGCCATCACCGCCATCACCGCTAGGACTGGAGGTCAATCCGGTTTCATCACCACGGAGGTGTGTCGAGTTCTTTGACCTACACGGTGGATTGAGGCTTGTCAATTGCTATTGTAGAGTGGCAAATCGTTACCCCCGTATTTGCTCGACTCTTTAGAGTTCGAATGCATATGTGTGACAGACTTCTGCCGAAGCCTGAAAAAATATATACGGGAGCAGCGAGCTTGCCCCTTAGCATCTGCGAACACGCCTATCCAATAACAGAGTTTTTAAGTCGGACTAGAAGCAGTATTTTTTTGATACTGATTCTAAATAGCTGAGGCATTTGAGCAGTTGACCTACTAAAAATAGAAAGACGCGCTGGACTCGACTCTCCGTAGTGTGCGTCAAGGAGTTGTCAGGTGCCTCCACAAAGACGGCCCTGAAACTATCAAGTCACAGCGTAGCTTAACTATGGTAGACCTATGAATTGTATGTGGGTGTGATTGTTCATGCTCCACCAATTCGACTACGCCACATGCCACCGTGTCGATAAAAAGCGCAACTTTGACATACTATGGAGCTTGCTAGAACTGACGACTCTACAATCTAAATCCTTAACCTTAAGTGCAAACTGTGTGCGTTGTCAAGCAGAAGCTGGTTGTGAAACAGGATAGGAATTGTGCTCGTGTTATAGAACTGAAAGACAAAACCCAGTCCCAAACCATATTATGCTTGAAACATGTTGGTTGTTTTATTCTGATGTCTCGAGGTTGCATTCAATGATTTTGACATTTTTCCATCTCTTGGAGATTTAAGGTACCAACAACAGCAACCAAAAAAACACGTAGACACTGGTCTACATGCACCATCACTTCCTTGGATAATGTCAGTTTGACTATTCTTTCCTCAGTTCCTCAGTCCGCTTTGGCAAGACCTCAATTAATTTGTTTCCTGCACACATGGGGCTAATAGAACAGAGTCAGATTCATCTCTTGATAAAAGTCATGTCTCCATCTTCCTCATCTTCTACTGTATTTCTTTAGTAGAACACTATGAGTTTACAATCTTTGCACTCCACAGACCTAGATGGCATCTTGCCCTTGATTGCCAGAGGAAAGGTTAGAGATATCTATGCTATCGACGAAAATACTCTTTTATTCGTTGCAACTGATAGAATATCCGCCTACGATGTCATCATGGAAAATGACATCAATGACAAGGGAAAGATCTTGACCAAGTTGTCTGAGTTCTGGTTTAACTTTTTGTCGCAAAACATTCCAAACCACCTTATTGTCTCCCAGAATACCGACGAAGAGCTCTTCTCCAGATTGCCCAAACAGTTATCGGAGCCCAAGTACAAACAGCAATTGTCTGGAAGAGCGTTATTGGTTAAAAAGCTTAAGTTGATACCCTTGGAGGTTATTGTGAGAGGTTACATCACGGGCTCTGCCTGGAAAGAGTACAAACAGTCTGGTACCGTTCATGGCTTGCCGGTAGAATCGGGCTTGCAAGAGTCCCAGGAATTCGCCACGCCTATCTTCACTCCATCAACCAAGGCTGAGCAAGGTGAGCACGACGAGAACATTTCTCCTGAACAAGCAGCCAAAATAGTGGGTCAAGAATTGTGTGATAAATTGGAAGCCAAAGCCATCGAATTGTACTCAAAGGCAAAGGACTACGCCAAGTCCAGAGGCATTATTATTGCTGACACCAAGTTTGAATTTGGATTGGACCATGACGGAAATATTGTGTTGGTCGATGAAGTTTTGACTCCCGACTCTTCCAGATTCTGGAATGCTGCCACATACGCCATCGGAAAGTCCCAGGATTCTTACGACAAACAGTTCTTGAGAGACTGGTTGACATCTAATAATATTGCAGGCAAAGAGGGGGTGTCGATGGACCAAGAGATCATCACCAAATCAAAAGAAAAGTACATCGAAGCATACCAAAGCTTGACTGGGTTAAACTGGTCCAATTGAGACCCCAGTTGTAACCAATTTCGGTTCCCTAGTGTCTATACCTGAATAGGAATATCCATGCCCAAGCATTTTGACGTATATGCATCTCGGGTGCATAGCCGAAGTAATAAGCACAAATTCCCACAATGCAAATAAATTAAAAAAAAATTCAACCACTGCTTGTGCCTTGAAAACAATTTATAGGCTAATAACTGGTTTGGATCTTGCTGAAGACGTAACCGGAATGCGGGGACAGTGGGGATATAGTGGCGCATTTCATACGTCTTTTTTGGGAATGCAACCTTGTTACTAGGTGACTCTGACTCGGATGTAAGCGCTCACAACCCCGAAAAATATCGAGTCAAACAGGGACTACACTTGTATAGATAAGAGAATTGAAAAACATGTTGTTGCCCTTACAGGGAATCTAGACGTATGTTACTGACTGGTAATTGTAATTAGCCATAATTCTCGAAGTAACTAAGTGTAGTAATCGTGTTTGAATTTTCGCTGCCCGCAGTGGAATCAAGTATGTGGTTAGTCTGGAGATTATCAAATTTCGTTTCTAACGGTTGAATTTCGAATACCATTTTATTGAGCAAATCCACAAATTCCACAATAGATTGGGGGTACTCATCGAGTTCTATCGAAGGTGGGGGGACAATAGGGTTGAGGGTGGGTTGTAGCCCAAATAAAGTACATGTACTTTTCTCCGTCAAGAGGAGTAAGTAGTAAATCTTCGAAAACCTGTTCGCTTCTTGGGCCGTGATTGTGAGGTACGTCATGGGTGAATCCATTCCAAGCCTCTGGACCAATGACAAGGCTTCTTGTAGATATATGTAAGCCGAAGGCTCATTTGATTTGGCAGAGTAAACGTACAAGAAATATGAAGTCAACAAGGCTTCGAGTGATGGGGTCAAATGATGGCCATAGAATTCTCGTACTCTCAAAGCCTTTTGTGAAAACTCTGTGGCGTTTAGATGAGGTGGAACTTGTATAGTTGGGTTCAGTGACGACTGGACATGTTTGGTGATGGCAGCACTTACAGATAATGCTAACGTGTACCCTAAAGAATCATCCGGCGTGAGGGTAAGATTTTGCAGATTGATCTTTTCTAAAGCACGAATCAAGCTTGTAATGGAAACCACTGGCCATATTCCATAGAACCACTTCTGATAGGCGAATAAGCACCACTTTATGCTTGCAATATCGGTTGGAGTGACCAATTGTACGGAGGGAAGTCCGAAAGAATCCACAAACATAATTGGATTTATTGGATCAGGCTCAATGGTGTGCTCCATTCCAACACTCGATGATTCAGATGAAAAGGAGAAACTTTTTGGTTTGGATTGTTCCTTTGTTGCACCTTCCTTCGACTTGTTTGTCTTGGGCCCACATTTCTTTCTAATTCTATTGCTTGTACAGGGTATATTGTTGGAGACACATCTGGCACAGGGTCTGATCTCACAACAACGAACCTTTCGTAGAGCACAATTGTCGCAAGGGCGAGTGTATTTTCTTCTTTTCTTCCTTGTCTTGACTGGAACATTTTGCATTGTTGGATTCATGGAATTCAGTAGTAGGTGATTAGTAGTATGTTCCTTCATGGCTAATTGGGCTTTAGGGTCGAATAAAGCAGAAGTTTCGAAATAATTGTCAATTGATGTCAACATTTAAAGACGCTATATGGTTTATCATAGTCTGATGTGAGTGCTAATCTCGAGATTAGAGTCTATATAAATCTACTAAATGATATTGAAAAAGAAATTGGCATAGCGAAGTAGAACCCTGGACGCATTTCGGCGGCTACCGTTTTGCCCCAATTTGTGTTCTTCACTGCATTTTGGCGTTACAGGAGTACCGAAGATTCAAAATAATACTAGTCCAAATACGGGTAGAGTACTATAAAAAGTCATTGGGTACTGATCCTTAATTTGCGTCAAGTTCGGCAGTCATGAGCCCCGTTTCCGGTAGGGACATCGAGTACGATATGTCAAATGGTGTAAACGCATTTAAGTATGACAGGTTAAACTGGGATATGTAATAGTTTCAATGTATGATGGTGGTATGGGTATTCCGACACCCATCTGAGGAAAAAATCATTGATCTGAAAAGTGTAGAATGGAGGTTGTCCTTGACGGATATTAGCAAAACTTGCTCTCTTGTAACTGGGATGCACAAGACTGACCATTGCCGCACCTCTCTTCAACGTTCCAGCATACACACTTTCGAATTACCGTTTGTGCATACGCTTTGCTATTGTAATTCGGTGTTTGTGTCATTTCACGTGGATCCTGCATTCGCGCCATAAGGCGTTGAGATGCCTGGAACCTCAGATGGAGGAGCTGAAGCCTCCACATTTTGTATCCGTGTGCAGGAGATGCAGGTTCATGAAGGCTTAATGTTGGGGGACATGATATAGGCTACCATGCAATGTTACCTAAAGAGGAATTAACAAGGAGACATAGCCATAACCATTAGATGAATTCATCTTGGCCCTAAACCTTGTTATCCGACTATAATTTAGCTTCAAAAATTTCTATTATCATATTGGGAGAGTCCTTCTGAAGAATCGATGGATCAAAACTTCGTGTTTCTCCTAACCCCACAAGTTCCTGTACAAATACCCCGACTCCAGAGAAAACGTATTTGGCGTTTTGCTATCTCGCCTACACTATATACGTTCCTGCACATGACCCTGTTGCTGTGAATTATGTAAAAGGGGGTTTGCTGGCTACAACCACAGTCCATCAACGTGGTCCAGTAATTAAAAGTGATACAGTCCTTGAAAGCGATCCAGCACTTGAAAGTGATTCATCTTGCTCGTGCATTCTTGATCTACTCGGATTTATTGTACATGATACGTTTGGGGAAATTTGATATTTGTCGGATCCAAGTACCGTAAGTAAGATTATACCCCTCTTCTTTACAGCGAAAATAAGATGCATATTCAGTGCAACGCCTTGGGTGCACTGCATGGTTTGAAGATTCAGTGAACATTTGCTTTAGATTGATTGTATTACTAAACGGTTGGGAATGTGCGAGTGGGTACACAGCCATGACCCCTTATATATATATCTAACTAACCAGTAAGGTGTCTTATCGTGTTGACTCGGACTACCGAGGCTTTTGTAGCACAATCATGAATTTGCAATTAGAAGCGAGAGTTTATTATCTACTATCAGCATCTTGAAGATTGCCCCAACATCTAATTTACGCAGAGATGTATGATACCACTTCTCCAGTTCCGAGTGAATGCGCAGAATACTCTGCATGGAAGTAAGAAATCATACATTCCCGCATTAGCCCTGAAAGCGTGTATTGTAATGGGAAAGGGAACATTGCCACAAACTTTCATGCGCGAGCCACTGTGAATTCAATTGGAAAAATGGCTGGCACCAAATGTTTCTCATTACCAAAAGACTTGGAAACAGTTCTGTCTCCTTCATTGGAAGACAAGCCATCCGCTAAGGCATTTTATTCAACTTGAAACTTGAATGCTTGAGTGTCAGAAGTTCAATGAATGAAAGCTCTTTGACATGTATTATCCTCTTAGCACATTGACTTGATGGACCTTATTTGTTTGACAGTACTTATCTAAATTAACAATCTGCAACTTGCTTGCAAAAGCCCTAAGTTGAAGTTTTAGCAAGCTCCCTCCAAAACCATAACAAGAAAAGGCTTAATAAAGAATTGGATATGTTGCATCAACAATACTATTATAAGTAATAATTACATTTCCTGCATGTGGATGTCTTGTAATTGCACTTACTTCCATGCATTGTCTTTACGTAAGCAAGCTTCTTACAAAAAAGTTCAGTATTCGCTCCCAGCACTAACCCATGTGGGTACATAAATCCGCTCATTTGTGATCATGTGGAGAAAATTTGAAGTGCTTTTGCCCTAATCAATGCAAAAAGTGGCAGCTACTATGAACTAATTGCCATTTGACATATGGCGGCTAAGCTTTGTCTAGAACCTTCTTTGATTTGACGAGTGTGTACTGGGACAAAATTTTGCTGGTAGCTGTACTCAATTACCCTGTGGTTGTGAGCAAGTTAAATTGAATCCTATTCTTCAAATTGTCAAGTATGGGGTAGTAATTAAATTGTATTGTACTTCTATTATGTACCTTAGCTTTTATAATATGTCTCCAATCTTTATCAAAACAATCTGAGGTTAGTTCAAAGAAACACATCTATAATAAACTATAATTTCATGTTAGTGATGCTGGCTAGTAAGAATTTAGTCAAATTCATTATATGCTATGCGCCAACTTTACCAATAGATATTGTTTGAAGTGAGAATTTCAGCATAGGTCTAGCGAGTAAGCTCATGAAAATTGTTATAAAATGCCCCCGACTTTCCTCTATTTCTGTAGCATCATTCAACACACACCAGAAAATGAAATTCGGAACTGTCTCCACCTTTATTACATTAATTGCAGCCATCTCAGCTGTGCAAATACATGATACTCCTTCTTTGGTATCAAATGATGGTATTTCGAAGAAGGACAGTATGGAGGTGAATGAATTGGGAGATAGAGCTTTGACACCTGCTGATTTTAAACTACTTCCAGCGTATCTTGAATCTTTACTTCCAGACGATATCAAAGCAATTCCAGAAGATATTCAATCACTTATTAATTATCTTGAATCCTTACTTCCAGGTGGGAAAAATGATAGTATTTCAAAGAAAGACAATATTGAAGTGAATAAATTTGGAGATAGAGCTTTAACTCCTGCTGATTTTGCATTACTTCCCCAATATCTCGAATCTTTACTTCCAGATGAGGCATCAATTCCAGATGATATTAAGTCAATAATTTCTTATCTTGAATCCTTACTCCCAGATAGCATTAAATCTCTAATTCCTACTGATCTTCTTGATAGTTGTGTGTCTGCATTACAAACTCATAAGAATTGTTCATCTACAAATGATGATGATCTCAGAGAATGTTTATGTGCAACTGATTCAGATAGTTTTTGGGGATTGGCATTTCAGTGCTTAGCTTCTTATGTTGGCACTTTCGTTAGCTCGTCTGCTCAATTGCACTTCAGGTTTTGCAAATACAAGGTGGTCAGATCAGAATCTCCATTAAGTCTTCACGAATTTTTTACAAATTTGCAAAATGAATAATTTTATGGAAATGCAACTTTCTGCGTCATTTTGAAGTATGGGTTGGATTATTTATTTATTCTACTTTAAGAGAGAAATGTGTTAGAGGAGAAATTTTATGTTCAACAATAACTTTGCTTTCGAATTAATTATAACGAATAAAGTTTATAGTTAATAAAGATAAATCGTGATTAAAAAGTAAGCCCGATGCGGGGGTCGAACCCGCAACCTTTTGATATCCTTAGTAAGAGTCAAACGCTCTACCGATTGAGCTAACCAGGCTTTGAATGAGTGACGAAAATGTCTGAGAATATATGAAAGCTTGGATAGGTGAAGTTCCTAGGATATTTAGTTCCTTAAGAACTTCTAGAGTATTGAAGTATTGAAGTATGGGTTTTCTAGAGTATTGAAGTATGGGTTTTCTAGAGTATTGAAGTATTGAAGTATGGGTTTTCTAGAGTATTGAAGTATGGGTTTTCTAGAGTATTGAAGTA
>JAKTXI010000079.1:0-48633 GCA_030582475.1 Suhomyces panamericanus
GAAGGGGGGCCAGGGGGAGTGTGTTGGGGCAAAGCGAGGGCGGCGACAGGGGTGGATCCAGCGTCAGGTGTCAGGCGTGTAATTTCTGGACAGCGAGAACAGAAATAAGAACGAAAAGGCAGTAAACGGGGAGGGAAGGGGCTGCAACAAACAGACACAGGAAGGGAAATCAGCAAGGCCGGAACGTCGGTATCACCAGGAAGGCCTCACACAGGGCAACAGGAGCACGAACTGCGATGTGATGGCACCAGCCGGAGAATGGGGAGTGGAGGAAGAGGCCTGAAGGCTAGGTACTGGACAGGGGTGCTGAAACGAGGAGGCAGCACTACAGGACGAGAACGAGGTCGTGGGCCCAAACTTCTGGCTAAGTGATTGGAGTTAT
Source organism: Suhomyces panamericanus (assembly GCA_030582475.1). Taxonomy (NCBI): domain Eukaryota; kingdom Fungi; phylum Ascomycota; class Pichiomycetes; order Serinales; family Debaryomycetaceae; genus Suhomyces; species Suhomyces panamericanus. The sequence goes on from JAKTXI010000079.1 coordinate 383, forward strand.
ATCAACGATGGCACCGGCTCTGAACAATAAGGGCCTGGGAAGTGTGAGAAGGTCTGTCCCTGGAATGAAACTGGCCAACAATGCCTGAGGTAGGAGGGCCTGACGACGGAGTGTGTAGACGCGTTTTGTGGCCGCTCGTCAGCGTCACGTGACCGGAAGCACGTGAACTAGCCTGGCGCGTGCCCGGTGCCGCGCCGGCGCCTCGCCCGGGAGTGGCAGCTTTTGCCCCGTGGAATCACGTGGACGCCCTCGGATCTCCCCCACAGCCAGGGCGGCCTCCTACTGGTCCCCGTGCTGTCGCCGTGCCAGTTCCCCCCCACCAGTGCGTCCTCCACGCCTAGCCCGGTGAAATTGCGCCCACAAAAGCCCATTCTCGAAGCCTTCGGTCCCGTCCTGGCTCGGCTGATGGCTCCGGTTCGTATTGAAGCACAGCTTCGTATTTCAGCATGGGCTTCTCCAGACAGGCGGACCATTGACTTGTCGTAACAGGCCGTCTGTTTTGGTTTCTACAGACACAAAATGCCCCCATGTGCCATCTCTGCCCAATGGTGAAATAATGGGACAATTTTCACTGGTGAAAAAATGCACTGGAGCCGTGGAGGGCATCATTCCAGATCTGCTCCACTCGGTTCCATGCATGGCTAAATGCGCTGGGGTTGCAATGATTTACCATGGAATTTTTCCTAATACATTTCTACTTAATTTCTGCCCTATCTTTTAGTTCGAACAATTTTTCACAATTTATCATATGGAGACAGAAGTGAAATGGAGACAGAGCTATCCTAACAATTGGGACGGATCTAGGACCCTGGCATGACGCGAAAAATGCTATCGTTCATGTCCACTTGCAATTGCGCTCTATTGTGTAGATGAACTCGAGATACAGCTGAGGCTGGTGGCTGTGAGATGGTATCTTTCCTGCTAGCACAGGAGCCATGGGAAGGAAATGCTACAAGAAATTATGAGCATGTCTAAGGCGATATTAACCAATCCACGAAGAACGCACACATGGTAGTCCACGCAATAGTGGTCCATGCAAAATGGAAACCAACACTAAGCCAGTTCCACACGGTATAGTTTACGCTATGAAATCAGTGGGCACTATTGCATTATCCTGACGTATCTTTAATAATGCTAGGTGATGTATAATGCTAGGTGAGTTATTATCCTAGGTGATGAGTTTATGATTCTACGTTTTTGGCATTCAATGGGAGTCCACGCATATGAGCCTATGCCTATGTGTAGAGATGTCCTCGTCAATCGCAGTGATGGACTGATCCATTGATCTATATTCACCCACATTGCTCAATAAATTGCACATAATCTACACCCACTTGCGTGATCCAGGCACTCTATTGAGGAGTTGATTGCCGCAATTATCCGTGAACTCCCACTTCAGGTCAGGCAATGGGAGAAATTAGCCTGGTTCTACCTGACGGAAGTCTCAATTTATTGTGGCAAGAGCGTGGTGCGGAATCAGACACTGTATTGTTGTGGCGAAAACTCTCCAAATGTCACCTTTTGCCGAGCGTTGTATGCCTGAACTGTAGATGATTAATCAAGAGTATTGGAGGAAGTCCTGGTGTAGTGTCGTATTTTAGGCATTTAATGTAGCTTCGCAGTAATAAGGTCGCATGATTAGAGTGTGCATTATTCCTACTCTGATATTGTCTATTCTCTCACTTAAATGTTCAAAAGGAAGACCACTTGAAGGGTAGATCCCTCGAGTCCTCTTAGCCACCTATTGTAGCCTGTGACATGGAAACAACCGGGTCTACTGGTTACACACCCCGGAACGAGCACGTGACACACACGTCACGTGAACCATCACGTTATTCTGTAGCCATGCTGTGTAACCAACCCATTCATCTGCCGCCCCCACATTCCCTGCTCCATTCTCCTTCTTCCTGTTCCGTTCATTCCATCCGGCCGCCCCTCCTCTTCTCATGCCCCTCTTCAGGTCTCGAAGAAGCGAGTCCAGCCCGGGTCCACCGCCCACTTCTCCTACTCGAACTTCGAGGTCCAACTCCGTAAGGTCGACGGAGTCGACCTCCTCGTCCAAATTCGGGCTTTTGAAGTCCAAAATCGCCAGCATCGAGCATTTGACCCCAAAATCCAGTCCCAACTTGCTGTTAGAGCAGCTTCTGCCCCCAAAACTCCCTGTTCACCATGAAAGACCAACCCCACACAAAGCATCGTCGTCCGTACGCAAACAGCGAGTCAAGACCATCATGGAATCAGAAATCGAGACCCTCAATGACGGGGACTCGGGCTCAGAAGACGACTCCGGATTGAGCTTCACCCTGGAAAGCGACACCTCTTCCTACGACACCTTGGACGAAGAACACACCCACGCCATCAAGCCCAAGGGCAAGGTCACGCAACACCGCTTGGCCCAGCAGCTTTCCACCATCATGGGCTATTGCGGCTTCTCATCGCTAATTCCAAAAGACCTGCTACGAGAACAGGCCGACGAGGAGCTGAAGTGCACTTTCTCGCTTTTAGATGAAAAGGTCAAGATCCAACGCTTGGCACCTACAGCCAACGACAGCAGTTCAGTGATCGGAACGGCCCAGATCCAGTTGTTGGAATTGCTCAAAGCGAAGTTCCACGAATGCTTCGAATACTGCCGTTCTCCAGGCCGTTGTTCCTTCTCCAATGGCAAAACCTTATACCAAAATTACGGTGTGGTCAAGGCGTTGATCGGTAGAGGCTCGTATGGTGTCATCAAATTGGTGGAGCTGGAAACCAACACTTTGGCTAGCTCTTGCCAGGGAATGTACGCAGTGAAAGAAATCAAGCGGAGGTCGCCCAAAGAGTCCAATGACAAGTTTCTCGAGCGGATCTTGTCAGAATTTATTATCTCCTCCACATTAAACTGCAAGCACATCATCAAAACCATAGATCTAATGGTGACACTTCCCCCTTCTATCGATTCCAGCAGCTTGCCCCAATTAAAATTCAGCCAGGTCATGGAGTGTACTTTGGGGGGCGATTTATTCACATATTTAACCACTGCCACCGACAGGGCCAATAGTCCTGTCACTTTCATGAGCTTGGACGAGCTTGACTGCTTCATCAAGCAGATAGCCAAGGGATTGAAGTACATGCATCAACATGGAGTTGCCCACTGTGACTTGAAGCTTGAGAACATCTTAATTGCATACAAAGAGGCCCATACGGGCTCGCCTCGGTCCAAAATCATTCTTAAGCTCTCGGATTTCGGCAAGTCCAATGTCTTCAGAACCAAGTTCGATACAAAGGAACAGTATGTTCCTAGAAGCACCGGGCCTGTTGGTTCTGAGCCATTCATGGCCCCAGAAGAGTTTTCTGGTGACAGCTCCTATGCTTTATCCAAAAAGGATTGCTGGGCTTTGGGCATCATCATTCTCGTTCTATTTAATATTAGAAGAACTTACTACACTGACCGGTACATCACGTCAGACCCCGGTTCCGAAGACCCCGAACTGGCAAAAGGAGAGACCTACGGGTCGGGCTACCTCTGGCAGACCACCGATATAAAAAGCTACAGCAACAAAACGTATAAGGATAAAATCTTTGACGAATACTCAAGAACCAGAATGAAAGCAGACTATGATTCACGCACCAAGGAATGGTTGGTCACACGAACCGGGGCTTTCAAGCCCATCGAGGACCTCTTTTTGGTGGCTTCTTCCGAAGAAGAAGAGGACGACCTCTGCGAACTCAGAAGGATGTTGATATACAAGATGCTTGACATAGACCCCAAAACGCGTCTTAGTGTGGACTTGTTCCTCAAGAGCGATTGGATGACTGCGGTGGAAAACTGTGCATAATGCTTTTGATAGACTTTGACGAGTGATGAATCGATAATATAATCACGATGGCTTAGATCAATTAATTGATATATATATATAATCGTGATGATACATAGATGGGTTGAATCCGTATAATAGTAACGAGAGCTTCATTTTAATAGGCATAATGAACCGGATATGAATTGACATAATTTGATGAGCTTGATCGATGTATTTTTAACCTCGTAATTTAAGCGGACCATCACCTAATTCAATTCAACGCATTTGAATCGAATCTAATCTTTGAATCATTTGAGTCGGATTTAATGGACGATAGTTTTTGTCACTCTGGGGTGGACTAGTGTTCATAGTCATAATACAGACATGGCCCGCCTCGTGGACCATGCATTGATGAATCTATAATTAATGATGTAGAATTAAAGTGGACAGCCTCAGAAGTCGGAGAAGAGATTGCCGTAGGGATCGTCGACGCCGCTGATGCCGTAGTCGAGGTCCTTGTCTTCGGGGTACCGGTCGAACTGCGATGTGTCGCCGACTCCGGAGGTGATGGGAGGCTCGTAGGGCGTCTCGATGTCTCGCGAGAGGAGGCGTTCCCAGATGACCTCTTTGAACCAAGGGTGGGTCTTGACGTCGTCGGATCCGCCCTGCAAGTTGCCGAGACGTTGGGTCAAGTCCTTGACGATCAACTTCTGCAAAAGGTCGAGAATATCCGGGGGCAAGTAGTCGGGGTAGGTGATGGTGCCGTTTAATATATTTTCGTAGGTCTTCATGGGCGTGGGGTCGTAGAACGGAGTGTAGCCAGTCAACATCTCGAAGATCAAGATGCCGAAGGACCACCAGTCGACCGACTTGTTGTAGGGCTTGGTGGCGACCACCTCGGGCGCTATGTAGTCCGGCGTGCCGCACAATGTGTATGTGACGTCGCTGACCTCCTTGGCAAAGCCAAAGTCCGTCAACTTGATGTGGCCGTTCTTGTCCAACAAGATGTTTTCCGGCTTCAAGTCCCGGTAGATGATGTCGAGCTTATGCAAGTACTCGATGGCGAGAAACACCTCGGCGGCGTAGAACTTGGCCACCGGCGTGGGGAAGCGCTGGGACTTGCGCAACAACGAGAAGAGCTCGCCGCCTTCTATGTAGTCCATGATCATGAAGAGGTTGTGGCAGTCCTGGAACGTGCCCCACATGCGGATGATGAACGGGTGCTGGGCCAACTTGAGCATGCGACGCTCGTCGTTGGTGTGTTCCACCTGCTTCATGTTGACCACCCGCTCCTTCTTGAGGGTCTTCATGGCGTAGAAGCGGCCGTTATGGATGGACCGGGCCAAGTGGACGCGCCCGAACGAGCCGGTACCCAAGGTCCGGAGGATCTGGAAGTCGTTGAGCAGGTACTTGCCCTTGGTGGTGGTGTCTCGATGGGCGTGACGGGAGTTGAGGCGCTGGAGCAGGTGCAGAGATGCCGATTTCTGGTTTTCCAACACTGGGGGGTTGACGTAGATGTTCTGCTGCTGTTGTCTCTGGGCCAACTCTTCCAAGGAGACGTCGTTGAGCGACATTTGGCTCGGTTCGGTATTGGCCATGGACGTCATGGAGGCGGGACTGGAAGGGAGGAGAGGAGGGCTGGGACGGCGCTGATTGGTGGAGATGGCTGGCGGGGGATACGGGAGACGGACGGACGGACTGAAACAGAAAAGGCGTGCAGTGCAAGAGAAGCCACTGGACTGGAGTGTTTGGGAGAACTGGTGCTGTAATCCTTGGTGCCGTTTTTTTTTACTTTTGACCGGCGCACACTGGGTCTGAGCACTGCCCAATAGTGGTGGGGGCAGTGTAGAGGTAGGGAGAGAGGGAAGGAGGAACGAAGGAACGAAGGAAGGAAGGAAGGAAGGGAAGAAAGGAAGACACGGCACCGTGGAGGGGACGTGTTAGAAGAGAGAATGGAAGAAGGGCAAGGTGTGGAGGGAGGGAGGAAGAGTGTTTAAAGTGTAGGGTTCTCGCAGTACGATAGGGAGAGCCAGGCTAGGGAAAAAAGATAGGGAGAAATAGCGATAGAGCAGATTCTAGGGAGAGAGATAGAGGAAACAGAGAGCTAGGGAGAGATAGTAGAGATAGTAGAGATAGTAGAGATAGAGGAGATAGGGAGAAATGGCCGTGGAATTACAGTCCAGGGAAACGTTAGTATCCCTAGGAATAGTACTGGGTCTATTATGCATAGCATGCATAGCACCATTACTTTTATCTCTCATCTTGTATCGCCCGAACGTTGCCGGTTCCGGCCCCAGTGGCGACCGTTGGGGCTCGCTACTGCGAGGTGCTAACTAACGAGGCTGTGGACATTAGTCAGGCGGCGGTGCCAAGGCTCTTTGTGGCGACGTCACTATTGGCGAGGGGGTTCTAGCGTGGTGGTGGAGTCGGTGGGTGGCGGTGGTGGTGGTGGAGGACCAGATAATACGGGAAAATGCCAGATAATATGTCATAGGCCATGTGCATGTCAGTTCCACATGCACGCCTACAAGAACAGAGGATTGCGATGTGGACGAGGCGCCCGGCGCCGTTGTGCCTATATTGTTGAGAGAGTATTATCGTTGAGGTTTCTAGTTGCCCTCTTCGTACTTCATAGGCCGCGCTTCGTCCGTCCGCCTTGTTGTGGTGAATCTGCTGTCTTCTGTTTCTCCTTATTCTCGCCTGAATCGTGCGCGTGCATTGCATGGCAGTGCATGGCGGTGCAGGAGGAGCCCATCAAATGACACCAGCAGACGTGGACTGAGTCTAGTTTGAAGGTTCCATTCGTTCAACACAAGAATAGTAGCACCGTTAACGGGTAGGTACGGGCTCGGGAAACCGAAGTAGTCACCACCTAGTTCTACCTCCATCTGACGCACAGTAGCCCTTCGGTCTAGATCATTAGTTTTCACTAATGCAGAATTGCCGAAGCTTACTCACTTACCTCTGGTTGCATCGGCCCCAGAAACAGAAACCGAGGGATGGGTGCAGGCCAGGCGGACGGCGAAACTGGACGGAGAAATGCCGAGAGATGGCCTCTCGGAATATTTGTGTTCTCATAACCTGAGACAGAACAGTGAAGCGAAAAGCGGAGGTGGCTACTCGAATAGGAGATTCAGAGAACTGCAATATTGAGAGACGGCGGATTGTAGAATCGAGGTCGCCTACTTTATTGAAGATTGACTACTTTGTTCGAGGCTGGCTCTTGATCGAGGCTGACTCTTTTGTTACTTTGTAAAACTATGAAATAAACTATTGTTGGGATGTTTTGGCGAGGAGCACTATTGAGCCGATTTTGGACCCACCTGAGATACACTGGTGGGTTATTTTGGGCGTATGTGCTATAACGGCTCGATTGAGAGCCCCTGAGACAGAAGCTAAATCCCGATTAAAATGAGCGTTTTCTCATCTCGTCCACATAGACGATCAGGCGGACTAGAAGATGAGAGGTCGACATCAGAGATCCTGAAAACTGTATCAGTCTTACCCATTCACCAAGCTTTATTTCAAATCACGGACATGGTTCGGCTCCTTTTTGCCGATCTCCCCTTCGATATAACGCCACTTCTGCTTGTCCCATGACGGGCCTTCCAAGCAGCACCCCCTTCGCAACATTTCGTGCATATTGGTGCCTGATTGCAGTCCCGGAAATATACCACCGTTCAAGGGCACATAGTTAGTCAGATCTGAACCCAGATCCCCGATGTCTTCTCCAGGCCAAGAGACTAGCGGCCGCCTCAGCTTCGGAACAACCTGCCTGCGTCCTTGAGTTCAGACCCCGAGAAAATGCATGTATTTGGAATTTTCTCCGTCGATGAGCTGGGCAACGATGGGAAAAAGACGTTTCATTGCATGGAGTTGCATTTCAACGGCATTTCTTGCGCCTAATTACATTCCTGCCATATTTTCCTCCCCCTTCCTGCCCCGCTGCGCTTCCCAACGCTGGATTCGGACCCTGTTTGCGCTTCAGCTAATCCAGTACTCTTGAGGAAACTCCTCGCCGTAGTAAGTGTCTCCACTAGCGTAACTTTCCTGGACGCGAGAGTCCCCGGAGACATCGGTATCATTGTCGTCGTCATCGTCCATGTCGTCGTCCGACCCGTAGCCATAGCCTTCTCCTCCACGGTTGACATCTGGCCGTATTTGTCTGGGGCGGTCGGCGTTTGAATCTGCAGTCGAACGAGTGGCTGTAGCATTGCTCAGTTCACCGGTTGCCGAGACATTTGCTCTCTCACTTGCTTGGCTGGCTTGGCTGGCCTGGGACTCGGGGCCTTGGCCCTGGTTTGTGTTCGTGCCTCGAGCCAGGCCCGGACTACCCCGAGGAACGCCTTGCAGCGTTTCATGTTGGCCCAGGTGCCGATCTTGTCTTTGTTCACGGTTAGTGCCCGGGCCGTCGTCAGGATCATGGTCGTGGTCGTGGTCCGAATCTTCGTCACAGTCGGATTCGGGACGAAGCCCACTAGTCCGACGGCTCCGAGACATCTTGAGCAATCCCGTGATCTGCTGGTTTGCAGATTTGAGCTTTTCAAGTAAGTCGTGGCTGTTCTGGATATCGAACCGCTTGATCACCCGCACCTCGTGCTCTTTATGATCTCCGCCATCGCCCTTGAGTCCTCCATCGCTTACCCGTCTGTTTCGGGATCCACTATGTCTTCCTGGTTGTTTGGAGTAGTGGTTGATTAACCGCACTAAAACCGCACCAAATCCAAACTCTTGTAGGTATTTGGCCCGTTCCTTCACCGTGAACAAGTCAGAATCGGGTTGGGTAGATTCCGGAATGGATTGCTGTGTTCCATCCTCGCCATTGTCAGAGTCCAGATCAATAAAAATACGTTGGTTGTTCTGAGCTCTCACCCCCAGTTCTCCCAGAGTCTCAAACAACATAAACTCCTTATCAACTTGAATGTTGTAGGCAGAGTAGCGTGTCAAGTTGATAAGTATGAACACAATTGAAGATTTGATTTCATTCAAGTTGGTGTTCAAACGAATACGCTCGTTTAAATCAAGCGTCGATTCAAAACTTGGCGAGTTCAACTCCATGAACCTTAACCAAATGCTTAAAATGCTATCATCTGGGAATTCGGATTTCTTAATCAGGTCTATTTTGGCATACTTGTGATTCTCGATGTAGTTAATCGAAGTAACCAATCTGACGTAATCGTCATTTAATATCATCGAGAAAAGATCGTCATCATCTTCAATTGTCTTTATGTCCTTGGTGAGAGGCTTGAAATTATAAATTGAGCTGCGGATATACTCATACCAAGTTTCGGGAAGATCGTATTCAGAATGCATCCAATGCGTTTCCTCATAGGATTGAACCACAACTTTATGGAAGTGGGGCGAACCTGCAGTGAAATTTCTCAAAATATCAAACGCAACCAACTTTTGCTTTAGTCTAATTTTATGAATTTCATTGTTGTCAAGCAAGTTAGAAAAACCCAGGGAACTTTCTTTCTCAAACCCATAGTAACTTCTCTTGATCAATACATTCAAGGGGAAATATTCCAAAATTTCTTGTTTGTTTTCGTTAGTTTCATGATACAAGAAATTCTTGATGACTTGCATGATGTTGAGCTGAACAAAAATGTTCTGGAATAAATCTTCTGCCTTTATTCCAGAGTCATTAAAGCCCAAAACTGTCGAATCAGGTTGTTTAACAGATGAAGTTTTGAATAAGGAAGATAAACTTTGAAGGAATGATTCATAGTTGACAACATTATATCTAAACGAGCTGAAATCAAGAATGAAATTTCCTAACAAACTTATAGTAATTGACATATTTAGCATTTGAACCTTTTTACTCTTGAGCATTGGAATTGCTTGATTGGAATCCAACTCAAATAAGAAAGTATTAATTTTGTCTGAATTTGCAAATGATTTGAGGATTTGAAGGAAGTTGATTATAAGACCTCCAGAATTGTCAGTACTGTTTCGACTGGTCATGTAACTTTTGAGAGAATTGCACTCAACATAAAATGTCCTTAATGTTGTGACTGATCTAGAGAGTGATCTGATCAAATACAAACAGTTCGTGTAGATTGGTTGGTCGAACAAAGACCTAACAATCCCCAAGTTCTTGCTAAACCACGGCAAGTCATCCTTGTCCACTTTATTGGATCGCAATAAGCGGTAGCCCAATTCATTTTGACCTAATAAGAATTGGAAATCGTCTATGACCTCGAAGATAATTTCAGCAAACGGAATATTAATCTTTTGCTGATCCAGAGCCAAGTTAATGATTCGATTTCTGTAGATTTCATTGGAGCTGGTGAAAACGCTCAATAAGTAGAACAAGTCGGCCAATTTCTTATCATGACCTTCATCTTCCAAGGTAATAAGTACAGTAAAGTCAACAAATGCCGTTCCGTGCTTGCTATCCTTCTTTAAGAGTTTAATTAGCTTCAAAATTTGTGAAGATTTCATCAATTCTTGGATTTGCTCGATAATTTTAAAATCAGTATTCGCATCCTTAATGTTGTCATTCAATACAGGATACTTTGAGCACATATCAGCAAGGATTCTGCCTGGGGATGACAAATAAATTGGCAAATTGGTCGAGTCTTTTTGGGCAAATTGGGAAGAGCTGGAAGGGTCTCCCAAATTGAGCATTTGTATGACTCTAGGGAGCAATTTCTTGTAGTTTTGGAATAACAACACCTGTTTGTTAACGGGACCCAGGCCCAAATGTTCCAAGTAATTCATAATCAAGTTGAGTGCAGCCAAGCTCAACAAGTGGTCGTCAAACTTCAAGAGCAAGAGCAAAGTCAAGTAGACACTTTCAGACAAGATCACCGGTGATCTGTGGGAAGAGGACGCAGGCTCGTTCTTGGCGCTTCTGGTTATCTCAAAGTCGTACTCCTTCATGACATGGAAAATCTGGCATATGGACACAATCAATTCGAGAAGTAACGGAGTATTAACACGGGTACGAATGATGTTCCTGTTAAGCTCGATATTTGGAAGGGTGGAGTCCTCAAACGCCACCTGATGTAACAACTCGGGGCTGTTTTCGAGCATGGGGAAGTGTGCCGACAAGATGGTGGTGCATTGCTTCAGCAAGCGTCTGAGGAGCGAGGTGAGGAGGGTCACGGTGGAGTTATCGATGTACTCGTTTGACGACAAGAGCAACGGCACGAGCTTCATCAGCTTGATCAAGAGCGAGTTGCAGTGTCTGTAGGAGTCGTTTTCGCTGAGAATCAACAAGCAGGTGACAAAGCGGGACACCTTCTTGGTGTCGAAGTCGTGGTGGCGAATGTTGGAAAGGAACAAGAAAATGTCCAAGCACGATGCCAACAAGTTGTTGACTTTGGCCTCAATGGGGCCGGGCACGTTCTTGTGCAACACGTAGGGGATGAATTTGCCGATGTAGTACTGGAGAAAGTGGATAATGGGGTCGAGGACCATTTCCAATGATCTGAGACAGGTGGTGACATTGGCGTGCTTATCGGTGTTGACTTCGGTGATGTATCCACAGAGGATCTTCAAGATCACGCCCTGCTTCTCCAACGCGTCCAAAAAGACTGGATTCTGCAACCAGTTGGGGCTTTCTTGCTCGAGTATCTGTTCAATCAGTTTGGTGAAAGACGTCACCAATTCGGTGATAAACTGCACATCGCCCACCAACTTGTACTTGAGGTCCTTGTTTCCGATAAGAGACACACGGAGCTCGGTTAGATCCCTCCATATGGGATCTGTGGAGAGAGACATGGACAAGAGGTAGACTAGTTGTAGTTTAATGCGGGTGAGTTTATATTAGTGCGATTTGGGGAATAGGTTACTGAGGAAGAAGAAAGAAAGAAAGAAAGAAGTATATGGGTTAAGTGTGCAGTATTTAATGGAACTGGATATAATACTAGAAGGATAGGGGATCGAGTATTTTGGAGAACTTTGGATAGAAATTTGAGTATTGGTTGTGGTCCGGTTGTGTCTTTGTAATTATATTTCTGAGAAGGTAAGTAAGGGAAAGAGAGGACAAATTAGAGGATGGGGATAAATTATTAGGCTGTGATGTATTCTGATGGTTTTATTGCAGTATTGGGGGCTTTCTTGGGACAAAATAGCGTGGTGGTGAATTCTTATCTCATTATATATGCTTAAATTGAACAGAGTAAATGAAGGAAGAACAGTTAGAATTAAGGTGGATTCGGATATACCGCCGAGATTTAATATTGAAGAACTGTTTCCCGATCTCTAATTTCCAAGGGAATGCAACACTTATTTTTGGATATAGACATGTTAGATTGTAGTAGTAGCAAGCAACATCCAATACTAGCAAAATGGTTCATCTACCACTTCGAACTGATTTTTTGAAGATTACAATGGGGGAACAATGTGGGTATAATTACCAATACCTCCTTACCATGGCTGTAATACTCTTGAAGGTTTCTGGGCTAGGACACCAAAAATACTCTATATATCCAAAATACCCCACCATAAATTCTTAACTTAGAAGGAATGAAATCTAAACTCCACAATTCACTGCAAATCACTTGCTTTTCTACAATCCAGTATTTTCTTCAATACTTTATTTCACGATCATCTATCTACGGCACTTTCCAGAAGCTTTAACAATCACCAAATATTCATCAGATCTTTCCTCTCCAGAACTTCTGGCTCTCAGTGGCTCCCTTGCCCTTCTTGATGTCCTCACTCACATGGGTGTCGGCATCCACTCTCTTGGGAATGTAGTCCAACACTCCCTCCAAGTCGGCTTCTTTGGGAATACGAACCACTCCGTTCTTATCGGCCACAATGTAGTCTTGGGGCTCGATTTTCAAGACCTGGTCCTGCTCAATTCCGGCGACTTTGATCTCCAATGGCACGTTGATGCCGACCACTTTGACCAAGGGTCCTGGAGCAGAAGTTCCTACTCCGTAAGACCACACTGGGTACTGGAGATCGGCATGTTCATCCAAGTCCCGGATTCTTCCAAGCACAACCGACCCATTGGCCTTTCTGTACTGGGCTCTGGTCGACATCAAGCCTCCGTAAAGCGCATTGTTCACCTTGACATAAGGCGCAGAAGTGGATTGCACTTCCAATGGAAGTCCAATCACCACTACCAGGTCTTCGGGAACATTGTCGATATAGGACTCTTTCACTGCAGGTCTGGGATCGGATTTGGGAGCATACAACACCGTGTATGCTCTTCCAACCGCAGAAGCCAGTGTGGTAACAGGGGATTGGTTGGTCAAGTTGGGGATAAAACCTCCATCTGCATGGCCAAACTTGTTCAACGCATCGGAAACGTCACAGGGAGTGTACTTTTTCAAGATGGAAATCACCTCTTTGGCGACCAACGACTTGGAAGACATGATCTAGGAATATCAGTATTGGTTGGTGAATTATGGGGTACCTTACCCGGACCTCGGCTATGTACAAGGTTATATGAAGGAAGATGTCCTGTGATGGAAAGGGTCGATATGGAGCCAATCAGGACAGAATTGGGACATATATGGACTGAAAACGGTAGCCCGTTCAGTCAAGACTGATTCTGTCCTTCATTTTCTTCAATCTCTCGCTTTCTTCGTGTGATAAGCCTTCGTCTCTGAGCTGGGACTCCACGGCAACCTTATGGCCTAGCTCGTCTTCCCGGGTCTTTTCTTCCATCACCATGGTGGTGGTAGCCAATTTGAACCGGATGCCCAACTCAGAGATGAAGCTTTCATGCAATTGGTAGTCCTGGGTGATCTTTTCGTTGTTGATCCGTTCGTCTCTGATATCGCTAAGAATCGCCCCCAAAGTGTGGGGATGTACCATGGTCCGCTTTAAACCGCTGTCAGTTCCCTCTAGTTGTGATTTAACTTCCTGTTCACCCCTTTCGAACACCGATTTACGGTGTTTGAGCTGTCTCAATGCCACTGAATTTTTGGCCATTCCCTCTGGAGTATAGGAATGGATCTGTCTGCCGAGATTGTTAATGTTGTTGACAAAAGCGCTATCGTAGGTGGACGTTCCTGCCTCATGCGGATCTAATCCGTCCTTTCCTTCGGGCAATTTCTGTTCTGGTTGAGCTAATCCGGTGTTCTTTTTAATAAGCTTCTTCTTGAGTTTTCCGGCATCAAATCCAGTCGCTTGGTATGTCTTCACTGCTGGATCCTGTGACATACTCTCGTCTCCCTGTACATTGTCTCTTGGAGCTTCTTTGGCGTAGCTTTGCTCGAACTTCTCTTGTAGACTCTTGGGAGGTAATTGGTTGATCTGGCTTCTGGTGACGGTTTTGGACGCCGATTCCAACGACGTTGCCAACTTTCTCGACTTGGATGTGCTATTTCCCATGTTAGTTTCGGTAGATCACGGCTTTTGGGGCTTTTGGTGTCGTTTTGCAATCCAGAAGTAATGGTATATTTCTACATAGTAAATCTGCGATGATGTTTGTATTGTACACGACCTATATCTAAAGGTATATCCAGCTTGGCTAGATACTTCGAAGAGTTACGGATGAAAAATTGACATCAGGAAGGCGAATGGAATGCTCTGAAGCGAATATGCAATTTTATGGTGTTGTTGTTAAGGAAATAGCGCACGTTTGGTGAGACTATTCCTTGATGAAGACCTCGGACCTAATCCATTCTAATCAGCGAGTCAGACTCAATCATGCTTTTCCTTCTTGTCCTTCTTCTCTTTCTTGTCCTTTTTCTCCTTCTTTTCTTTCTTCTCCTTTTTCTCCTTCTTCTCCTTCTTGTCCTTCTTCTCCTTTACGTCAGCGGATTCCTCCACTCTGGCCTTCTTTGCAGGTGGTTCGTCGTCCTCAGACTCCGAGTCAAATCTGGGCTTGGCCTCTTCGTAGTCCTTGGCCACGTATCCGGTAGGGAAGTGTCTCATTCTCAAGTTTCTGACCTTCTTGACATCTTTTCTGGGCTCGACCACTTGGTCGTAGTTGATTGAAGGGATCTTGATAGTTTCACGGATATTGTAGAGTCTGGAAACACCCCCCTTCAAAGCCTTGAAGCCCTTCTTGCCGTGCACAAACACGGAATGCATGTTGTTTTCGGTGTCGGTTGCAACTAATTCTTCATTGATTTGGTAGGTTCTTTTCTTGTTGTTGCTTTCGACTTTGAATGTTTCGGGTCCGTTGGCGACGGAGGTGGCTGTGAAGGAGACGGGCAAGGTCTTGAGTTGGGTGACAGGGAAGCCCTTAGGAACCTTTATCAACCAGATTTCTTTGTCATCTGATACCTGGAGTTTGGACTCGGGAACAAATTTGGAAAAATGCTTAGGGGCCTTGAACTGGACGTCCTCGACGTCCGAGTCAGAATCGTTGACGAATTCGGAGGATTTGTAGGCAGCCATCGCTTTGGATAAAGGGAAGGGCATTAGAAAATTTTTGGCATCGCTCATTGGGTCACGTGTGTGTACACGTGCCAACGTGCACGTGAGAGATTATATAGATACATATGGGTCTATATGGGTACATACTGCAAGAAGACTCCAAAAGTCTGTATCTGCTTCAATAGAACATCAATTGAGCATTCCTAGGAGCAGTTATTTTTACTATTTTTGAATAATGCAATAAGACCACACAATATTAAACTGTGGTGGAAGAATAATCAGATCCTATGAGATTCAGCATTATTTCTATGTGCCGTACTTTTTCTGTTACCTCCGTATAATCCAACGTTCGTATCTATGAAAAACCCCTCGCAATTTCTCGCAAATTGTGCAAATCACTGAATTTCCTCGTTCTCAGTTGCTACAGTTATTACTCAGTCATTCTTTCTGTCATTCTCACAGTCTTTATCAGTCATATTCGGTGATAGCCGGCAATGGGCGCAGACCCACAGAGTTCAGTCACTCCGACCCATTACTCTCGCTTCCTCCTGCACTCTAGGTCCGGCTAAAGTGTCTAGGATGGTTATCTAGTCATGTGGGGCTGTGTACTGGAGAGGTGTTGCATTGTGCTCACACAATAAAGTTTGTCGATAGACCAAAACCAATGGACGTATCTTCCGATGTCACGGGCCGACCTTTAAGGTAGTGACACTTCGTGACACTTTCTCGCCAGATAAGACACAAAACAGCAAGACACTTCCACAGGGACAGGCGCAGTCGAAGCCGTAGATCAGGGTGGGTGGAAGAACCCTGCACCGCCTTGCATTCCAGGGCTCGCTCGCTGATTTTTCAGGCATCTGAAAGTACGACTCAGTACCTGAAAAATTTCAGTTAGTGTTGGCCCAGGCCTGAATGGGGAATGGGCACAGGTGTCAGGTGGGGATATTGACGGCTTTTGACGGGATGTCAGACATCTCCGAATTTCTGGGCACGAACGGTGGGTCTGTCTGATTAGACCTGATTAGATGGACAGCCTCACCCGTCTTTGTGCGTTTCCCCATGCCACGTGAAGCCCGTTGCTGACCTCTGGCCCAGAACAATAGTGTGGAGATGGCACATGGGCCTCGTGACCAGGCCAATTCTATTGGCCGTGTGAAGCTTTTGTGAAGCATCTCGTATTTGATTGGGCTTATGTACAGATACTGCGCCGACTTCATAGCGGGAGTATGCCGTGCAATGTGCCCAAGAATGCTGTGTATGGTGTAGAAGGTCGAGTATTCAGGTTCTGTGGACGCGTCCTACAAGCCTGAGTCTTGATCCCGTGTACACAGCTCTTCTACGTGCTATTGCCATCCCAATTCTTGGTCCGCACCAGTGCTCGCAGCAATAAGAGATTAGAACGACTCAACGGTGTGGCCCTTTTTAGCAATAATCTCGGGTCCAATTAGCCTAACGTGTCTCTCCCCCACCGACACATGACCTCCACATGACCTCCACATGACCTCCACATGACCTCCTAACGGTTTGCAATTTGCAGGCATCACTGAAAGTGATTACTTCCCCTGTTTGTGGCAGCACACGGCGTTGACACCAGCGCGCCCGGGCTCCTGTCGCTATTATCTCGACAGGGCCAAAGACATATATAAGAACCCCAATCCTACCCCGTTTCTGCAATTATCAGCACATCATGGCATTCGTGGCTAAGAGATCCGGCATTGCAGCCTCCGTTTTCCTCGCTCTTTACACTATATATCTAGTATTTGCCCTTGGCGTGGCCATGCGCGAAAGATGGAGGTCTCTTCTCTACACTTATTTATTCATTTTCGGGGTGATGAGAGTGGTGGGCCAGCTCTGTGGTGTGGCATTCGCCGCCTTAGGCTTCGAGCACTACAAGTGGCTCATTGCCTACTTGGTGTTCACCGCCGAAGGCTATTTTGCCTTAATTCTTTGCTCGCTCCAGTTCATTGTCCAAGCCCAAAGAGAGAAATATGGCACCTCGTGGATTCGCCCTACTAACAAAGAAATCAAGGCCAGAGAGGCGGCCACCACCAATCTCTGGGACAAGTGGAAGGCGGGATACTCGCTTTCACGCATTTTTCACATCAACTTGATTCCTGCTAACACATTCATCATTGTGGGTGGTACCCTTCTTTTGGGATACGACCCCACCACCGACTCCAGTACCAACCTCGATGCTTCCCGGGCTTTGCGCACTTCGGGCCAGGCAATTTTTTTGGCCCAATCGTGCTTGGTTTTTGGCCTTGCCATCTGGACCATTTTGTATGAAGGTCTCGGACACAACCTCAATATCTGGGCCATCCTTTTGGCTGCACCATTTCTTTTGGTCAGAGGTTTGTTCGGAATTCTCTCCATTTACA
The DNA here is from genome assembly GCA_030582475.1 of Suhomyces panamericanus. NCBI lineage: Eukaryota > Fungi > Ascomycota > Pichiomycetes > Serinales > Debaryomycetaceae > Suhomyces > Suhomyces panamericanus. The sequence continues at coordinate 17,829 of JAKTXI010000079.1, forward strand.
TCAAGTCAATGAATTACTACGACAGAGACAATTACACGGCCGAGGGTTTCACTGCCAAATTTATCATCTTCGAGTACGTGCTTTCGACCACCATGGAGTTTGTTGCAGCCTCCATTTTCATCGCCACCTACTTTGTGATCCAGAAGCCTTGGGACAGAATTGACGAAGTGCGTGGTTCCGACGACATTGACAGAAGTGATATCGACGATGGCAGTGACAAGGAAGTGAGAGTGCCGTTGGAGACTTTGAAGTGAGTGAATTGAAGAGCTGGAACATTTCAAGTCCACTCTTTGAGATTTTACTGCGTGTTCGGTTCCATTTTTTACCAATTGGTATTAATAGGCGACATCCTGCTTATTTGGGACCAATTTTGAGGTGAGTCCTATTTAGGTTGAAACCATTAGGGCCTGTTTAGTATTGAGATGATGTGAAATCTTCAGTGAACTCAGAATCCATACTGTCGAAGTATGTTCCAATTTTCACCTTAAATTTCAGTACAATTGCAATGTGCTACGGTGTGAACAGGGTCTTGCACTGCAATGTGTTGTGTACTGTGAACTTGAATCTTCACTATAGTTTGCTTGGATGGTGAGGGTGACCTTTCAACTCCAATATTATTGCAATGATATTGATTGTGAAGCAGTACATCCACTTCGTGCAAAATGCCATCTCCCGTATTCTTGCGCTGTGACAGCTCCAATCCCCACGTTGCAACAAGCCCCAAGACGCTATTTATATTTATTATGAAACTATTCAATTCGAACAAATCATTTAAGCTCTATAATATCGTAGTTTCCCTCTGTATTCAATTTCATCCAATACTGCTATCGTCAGTAATTGTTTATGCCACTTTCTATCGCAATGCAATCCTTCATCAAATTGCACTATTACGCATCCTTGCATTTCTTTCACGTAAAATTGCTCACATCATTACTGCCAAAGCTCTAATTCTGCTATATCAATTCTTTGGCTGCGAAACCGTCATGACCTATAGCACGCCTCATTTGTACGAACCTAACCTCGCTATCGCACCATGTTACTCTAACTCGTATTCCACCAATTCTGCAAGGGTTTCCGACAATTCCATCGAGGCATCGTGTTTCCTCTTCCGCACAAGTACTTCGGTTATTCTCCACACAAGTCGGCTACCGGACACGGGCCCTGTATAGCAGTAAGCCCAGAGCGCCAGAGTCTCCACGACAACGTTCCACTTGAGTCATTCTGCCCCAATCTTTGCTGTGGATCATCTGACTGGTCTTCCAAAGAAGAGAAAGGCTCCGAACCGGCTTTTTTAGCGAAACCTGTGGCAGTGCCTTCAAACACACGAAGACGAACGGAACGACCACATGTGCCGGGTTTTCCCGAAGGACGTCTTCTTTGGAGCTTCCACGGCCAAAACTCATCCTACATGTTCCTTCTCTCAAAGTGCTCCCAAAGTGAAATTTCACCTGGATCAGTGCATCTAGAACTTGGCCAAAACGGGCGCCTTGGGGTCCCGAATCGGTCTGGGGTCTCAGTGCAGAACTACAGCAGTTTCTGAGGCAAATTAACTTTGGGCGTGGTTCACATGATTCTGTGGTTAGGAGAATGGGAGAAGAAACTGTGGTCCCCATCGTTCCAAGGCATTGCCTTATTGGTGCTGAAGTTGTAGTGAGGACGAATCGGGCTGAGCAAACGCAACTAACCGGCTCGGTCATGCTTGTGGTGGGTCGGGGCTGACAACGATTGCAATTGGAAGAAATGGTGAAGAAAGTGGTGAAGGAGAAACAGAGAGAAAGGGGCAAAGAGGGGAGGATGGAAGGGGATGAGATGGACAGAGGGGACGAAGCGAGCAACAATAGATGTAAGAGGGGTGAGAATGTGCCAATGATGTAATTAATTGGTGCAAATAAATGGATTGAGAATTAGATGAAGTCTAATTACCTCAAATGCCACTAGTGCCATCATGAGACAAGGCACCGCTTCAATAGGATGGTCATTACAGCAATACCAAAACCGCCATCAGATATTTGTCAATTATCACTATCGTCTGATAACTTTCAATTACCCTAGCGACTACAATTATAATCTACACTTTGAAAGCAAACTCCTGTATTGAGCACGAAGAAGAACGGAAAAGTGACGATTTTGAATTAAAGGAGCGTGGGGTCCGGAACTCTATAACGGACGAGAGGGGTATAGGATAATAATAGGAGCGGTGGTTTAGAAGAACCAGAAACGCTTTTGGGGTGGGCCAATAGGAATGTCCAGAGGAACGTCGAATCTCTTAACCTTAGTGCTCTTGATCAAACCGGCGCCAACAGGGCCATTTTCCAGGTTAGTAGCAGGCGAGTAGTTGACGGTAGCGGCCACCTGCACCAACAAGCTGATGTCGTAACCGGTGAGGTTGTAGGGACAGGCCACCGACGAGTTACCCTTGAAGTAAACGTCGTAGGGGCCAGTGGTGTGGTTGAGGGTGCGGTTGAAGGCGGCGATGGTCGAGTTGAGCTTGGTGTGGCCGTAGTAGAGAGAATTGTTGGATTGACGGCCAACAGCAGGGAACTTGGTGGAGTTGACGTGGGTGCCGTTGGCGTAGGAAATAACGGGACAGGCGAGGAACTTGGTGGAGTTCTTGTAGGTCAACAAGGACTTGTGGATGCCGAAGCCACCAGAGGAGGTGTTGTTGGGGGTGGTGGTCAACTTACCGTTCTTGTCGATGTAGACGTTGGTGTTCAATGGGTAGGTGATGTTGGAGCCCTCGTGCGACAGGGTGGAGTTCTCGGAAAAGTTACCGGAGGTCAACTGGTCGGTGGAGAAGGTACCGTTGGACGAGTTGCCGAAGGGGATGTTCAAGACGTAGCCCTCGTTGGCTCTGATGCGGCCGAAGAAGGCAGGCTCGTCCACGCCCAACTCCAAGTCTTCGCCGTTGAACTTGACCAACGAGTACTGGAAGCGCTCGCCCTGGTGGTGGGCAATGAGCGAGAACACAGGCGAGGTGGCCTGGTAGAAGCGCCGGGCCACGGGGAGGGCGAGGGCGAGGTTCAAGTACAAGAGCACGGCTGCTAGCACGGAGGTGAAGTTCATGGCGGTAGGCAGAAGAGACGGGGGTGATGGGTGCAAAAAAACGGGGGCAATTGCGGCGTATTTATAGGGCCCGTGGACTCCGAAAGCAAACTGCGATCTGGAAGGGTGGGGCAGTTTGTGCCAGGCGCAATGGGCCCTATTGTGCCAGGCGCCGGAATAGGAAGGCTAATTGATGTCACACCCGCAGCAACGAATATCCACATCCATCCAGAACGGAACAAACATCGATGGAAAGGGAAGGCCGCGGAGATGTCGGAATGCCAGGGCTCTGTGCCGGCTACGAAAGGGAAGGGTGCTTCAACAGGGCAGGGCAATAGGGGCAGAAAGGCATGTAGGGCGGGTTTCTCTGCCGCATCTACCGGTCGTCAGGTGATAGACTCCAGACTATTGCAACTAATGCAGTGAGATGCAGTGGGGGACTGCTGCAGTACTGCAGTGTGAAGATTATTGCAGTTCTATAATTGTAGAATTGCACACTGCGTACTGCATGAATACACTCGTTGGTGCTATTGACGTCGCCTTGATCTGTAATTATCAGCAGCAATTCCATCTCCAAGTTCCAGGAATACCGATGGGTCCAGACGTTGCTGTGCCGCGGACCGGCGCCAATGGCAACGTAAGGAGACTACGGGGGTGGAGGACTGGCCTACGGGGGGGGAATGTTGCGTGGAGGGGAATTTTTGTGGCTTTCTAGCGATGTGTGCCGGCTTCCTGAGCTGCCGAACTGAGACCTAGACTCCGGCACTCCGGCACTCTGGCCACGGCGAGCGAGAGTGTTGCTCTTAGTTGCGGTCCGTCTTTTTTGAGAAGATATCCTTCCCTGGAAAGGCACCGTTTGTGTGGGCAGACTTAGCGTGGGGGGCCCTTTTGTGGAGGTTCAAACTCTCTTTTCGTGTGGGTTTGTATTTCTTCGGTGGAATTAAAATGCCTATTTTCGACCTATTGTAGGTATACCTTTCTCCCCATTGTAGGCTTACCATAGATAGTCTTTTCTTGACCTGGATGGTTTTCCCGGGGACCGCTGCCCACACAGGCTATTTTGAGAGCGGTTTGGCTCAATTGTCGCCAGAGGGCCTATTTTCTGTCCTGTTTGGGCTACGGTCCTGCCTCGTCTGGCTCTTTGTGCCACCAGGTTTGAGTACCCACCTTCGTCTCGACTAGAACCCTAATTGTTCCCCCATCTACCTGGTGTACCTTGTTATGATATTTCCTCGCCTGTCTTCTCTACAATAGCTATTTTTGATTTTTCACTCGCCAGAATGCCGAGTGTCGGTGACGGATGGCGCCATTGCGTAAAAAAAAGGGACCTTCACAGGCGTGCCAAAAGATTGGAAGAGCCGTGGCAAGGGCCAGTGGACACACACCCCATGGCGACATCAGCAGAAGCAGCAGCAAGGGGTAGCAACTGGAAATGCCGGACGGTACATTCGGAAGAGGGCGTGCGGGTGCCAAACTCGTATTGTGCGGCGCACGACCCGGACTTATCCTATCCGTACACTACCGTTCATCGTCTCCTATAGCTCTGGATGGGAGACGAAGCGCCTGGCCAATCCGAGGGCCGAAGCCACTTTCCACTGCAACACAAGTCCCGGGGCCTCGGCCTCGGGACCAGAGTGGTCCGCTCGCTTGAGCGCGGACGGGGCTACAAACCAGGAATCAGGAATAAATATATAATTTAGTATAAACAGGAGTCCCCGTCAGCTTCAGGAGAGCTACTCTACTTACAAGGTAACGGCAGGAGGACATCCCAAGGCCTTCTTCAAGGATCCGTAGATACCGAATTGCAACGAGGTCAAGGTACCGACCATGACCAATCTGGTTGGCAATCCGGTGAAGGAGCCCTTGATACCCAATTGACCGGCCAATTGGGCCAACAAGCCGATGGTGGATTGACCTGGAGCCTTCTTGGTCTTGTTGACCTTGGACAACAAGGTGTCAGCGGGTTGGGAGACAACAGCAGCAGAACAACCGGCAATGATACCAGCGAGCAAGTCAACACCGGTCAAGGCACCAGTGGACAACTCCTTCTTGGGGGTAGGGATCAAGCCGAAGATGGTCTCCTGGGCTCTCTCGAAAACGACGAACTTGGCAATGTTGTATGGAATCTGCTTGAACAAGATAGGGGTGAAACCGTTGTAGAAGGAACCAGCACCCTCCTCCTTGAGGATTCTGCCGAAGGCACCAACCAAGCCGTTAGCGAAGGTTGGTTGAGACACCAATCTGATTCTGGTGGCCTCCAATGGGCAAAGGGCAATGTCGGCAAAGAACTCGGCCAAGGCGGCGGATCCGATGAAGATGGAGTTCTTGTACTCTCTGGCCTTGTCGAAGCCCAATTGCTCAATGAAGGTCTTCTTGAACAACTCGTAACCTCCGAACTTGAAGGCACCCTGCATGGAGTAACCCAACACGGTTGGGCCCAAACCGGTCAACAAGGCACCAGCACCCTCGCTGGCAATCACTTGACGGAAAGAACCGACCATACCCTTGTTGTAGACGGTGGGCTCCAATTGGATTCTGGTCTTGACCACATCGATGGGGGTCATGGCACCGTGGGTGGCACCACATCCGATGGCACCAGCAAGGGCGAAAGAAGCGTAGTCCTTAACGGAGAATTCGGGAAGTTGTTGAGTGGCCATAGTGAAGCTTGTTCGTGGAAAAAGGGTAGATCTAGTTTGTATTTAAAGGCCCGAGGCCTTAAAATTTTTCGTCCGGTATACGGTGAAAAACGGAGGAATCGCGCTGATGCCCGGAGATGCAGGAGGAATCCTCGCGGTCTGATTGGCTGATGCTGTTGCAGCAGGCCACGTGAGCCCGAGGGGGAGGGGGAGGGGGCAGGTGTGGGGCGTGGTGTCGGAGGGCGCTAGGGACGCTGGAGACCTGGGAAAAGATGGGACGTGATTGGAAGTGTGTTTTTACATGCACCCGGCGTTTTTCCCGGGATTTTCCGGTTCCACAGGCCCGTTTGTGAGGGGCAGGAGGTGAATTCTCGGGGCCACAGGAGCCCCGAGCATGCGGTGCGGCGTGCCTCAGTTGCTGCACGTGATCGAGTCACGTGTCCGGAAACTGCCGTGTCTTGGTCTTTTTGACCTAGTGTGGCTGATCTGGTTGGAGAAATTGTCGGTAGGGGAATATATGTGAGCAGTGAAGAAGCGGTGATTTTTCTGGCTTGATTGCATCAAATTTTGAGCGATTTCGGAGTAGTTGGCATATTTTTAGTCTATCAAAAGAATTCAAAAGAAACGCGTCCGCACTAGAGATAGATTAGAAGGATTGCAAGCCAATAGTACTGATCTGTCTCTTCTGAAGTTATCATTCAAGTGCATGGTGCATAGTGAGCATAATTGGTGGGTACTCGGTTGGATTTTTGAAACTTTTCTGCTCATAAGGGCCAATTTTTCACAGTGTAAATGAATTCTGAACATCCACTCGTCAAATCCCGAAAGTGTGAGCATTGGCACAATTGTGTTTGAATTGGGCTTGTCCCGATTCGATGATAAATACACTTCTATTCTGGGTTCCAAGAATCTGGATCTGTCACTCTTTTGGTCTTGAAACTCCGATACCAGGTAAAGACTAAATATTTAACGAAGATAATATTCGCCAAGAGCCGGGTGCTTTTTTTCCCTTGTGCCACTCTTCATATGTTCAACTAATTTAATCCTTTTAGCGCAATAGAATAATTTATTCCTAGTTTCAATTGAACTTCCATTAATATTCTTTACTGATCTACGTTGTAGTACGAATGCATGATATTCTTCACTGATCTACGCTGTAGTGTGAATGCGTAATAATACAATAGAGATTCAAAGCAGGACTATGCCAGTTCAATATCTAAAGTTAAATTGAACCTAACACTATTACTTGCAATCAGTATCTCTTTCCATGAACTGCAACTAGTGTTGCCTAATTAAATGTGCTAGCACCAGGAAAATGTCTCTTTGTAGAATAGAGTTTTTGTGCCTGGATTTTGATTATCATTCTAATTATATCTCGACGGATGCAAAATTAATTAATCTAGTTCCGTGCTGCAATCTCATAAACAAGATAACTTCACCCTTATGCCGGAGGATTCGGCTGGCTCTCCTCGGGGACTTCCTCCGTATTTGGCTCCAAGCTTGCGAGAAGCGTTTCGTTCGCAAGCGCATCCATGGCAGCCTTCAGGCCAGCAAATTTCTTGTTGATGTTGTAGCCGATTCCCAACACCGTGTCGTTGACCTGGACCGACGCCTGGTACTCGTTACCGGCACGATGGTATTTATAAACCGGAGAGAGCTTTTTCTGCCCCAATAACGCATAGAGTTTATTTCTTGCGTTGATATTGACTGCAGATCGACTGCCATCTGGAGGTAAGCCGTAAGGCTGCACGTATGGGGCCACCGAAGGCTGATTGTAGGGATTAGCTGGAAGCGACGGATATGGCTGGGGAGGGGCGCCAGAGTAGGAGATTGGTGTGGGTCCCGAGGCACTGGCAGAAGCCGGTTTCGCTCCGTGCTCTTGGTACATGTTTGCACGCATCAGCGAGGGAGCACTGGGGAGAGATGAAGCGGCGGTGGGGGGATCTGTGGTGGGGGTCTTTGTGGAGCCTGGCGGTTTTATGGTGCTTTGGTAGCCTGCGACCAAGGTCTCCATCATGCTATTGAGTTTGGTGTGGTCGTCGAAGAGCGCGACAGCCGCCCGTTCCTTGGCGTCATCGAAACTCTTGCTGCTGGTGCCCAACGTGTAGGGCTTGCCATTGATGTGGAGCTGGGCCACAAATGGGTCGGATTCGAGCTGCTCAAACTCGACCTTGCTGAGTTCCGGCAGCACGCTGTAAACGTTGGAGACGTTTTTGAAGAGCAATTCCAACTGCTTCAATGCGAGACACTGGGCAGGGTGGTCTGAAACGAGTTCTGCAAGTGCCGGGTGGTACAAGTGGCGGAGCCATGTCTTGATTTCCCGCGAGGAGTAGCCGTCTTCGGCCAAACCCGCGACGTAGGCCAAAAACACGTTGGAAAACACCCGGAGCTTCTGCGGCACCGAGAGCTCGTGCGACAAGTTGTACTTGTAATGGTCAATCAAGTTATAGCCCAAGGCAAACTTGGCCAAGGTCTCAGGGGCCGCAAGGCGGTGGGACATCACGTAGAGCTCGTCGGAGTCGATGTAGGGGAACGCCTCCTCCAAAAGGTCGAGGAGGGCCATTTCGAGCGCAGCCCGGCCCTTGACGGCGAGGTTGGCATTGTGGGTGCGTGAAAACGCACCAGCCAGCTCAAGGAAGTCCGAAGGCTGGCGGTACGACTTGTCGGTAAGGACGCGGATGAGGAGGGCGTCGTTGGCAATGGGGGGCAACAGCGGGGGGTACGACTCAATGACACTAGTGGCAGCACCAGCAGCACCAGCACCAGGCGCCCGTTCGTCCTGGAGCACCTGCCGGAGCTCGGCCGGCGTGCAGTCCACCAAGTACCCCACGTACTTGTCGGCATTGGCCGACTTGAAGTTGACCTTGGCCAACGCCGCCAAGTAGACAAGCGAGCCCTGCTCGAAGAGCTGCCGCATGCGGACTCCCACTTTGACCTGGGGGGATGTGATCAACAGGCGGGCCCGTTCCACCACGGTGGACTCTGGTGCCTTGTCTAGCATGGCTATCAATTCGCGACTGTTGGCCGCCGTGGGTGCCTTGGACGTGATCTGGTTGAGGGTGGCCTGGACCTGGGACACGTTGCTCTTGAGCTGGTGGAGCTCGTCGCACCACGCCAACACCGTGTTGTGGTCGAAGGGCGGGTCCATGTGGTGTGTCAAAAGAAGGAAGAGGAGAAAAGGGACCAGGCGGTGGTATGTGGAGACAAAGTACCAGCGGTATGTGGAGACAAAAGTACTAGTAACTAAGTACTAGTGCAGATTGGAGGAATCACGTAGTGAGCGGAAAGAATGTACTAGTGGTGATAAAGGAAGGAACCCACTAAGGAAGTAACACTATGTAGCGCTACAACTCTATTCTAGGCAATGTGAGGTTAATTGTTCGGTCGTGCACCGCCCTTAAAAACTTTACCCTGCACTTTTTTCGCACCCATCGATGTGGAACTTTTACGCCCTATACCACACCCTCTTTTGCAGAGAGCCCGATCCGTCGCCTCCCCGCTCCTCTCCAGCCAATCAGATCCTCGCATCCGTGCCGCACTCGATCCCCCATCGTGCCCCTCGATTTTCGCCGACTTCCGCCGCCCGAAACACCCTTTTTCCGCAGACTACTACCACTGTTGCTTCCAACAGCCCACCTGTCAGTTTGCTCCCACAAGTTCACCTTGCCCTCCTGCCAAGTTCCTGAGCTTCCCCTTACCGTCTAGTTCCCCGAGCTTGTCCCTCCCGCCAAGTTCCCGAACTTCACCCCTCGACCAATCAAGTTCGTCCCTCGAGCTTGATCCCGCCGTCTTGCCCCACTTCCCTGAAGTGCTACCTCCCACCGCCCGTATTATGCGCTGCTGACTCCCGCTATTCTCCTCCAAAAGAACGACATGTCCGGCCATAATCCCGACCGCTACGGGGGCGACGACTTCGTCCCCGGCACCACCAAGATCCTCGTGTCCCAGGACAACTCGTCCGTGGACACGGGCACCTCGCGCGCGTTGAAGCGCAACGCCAAGGGCATCGTGTTGTTGCCGCAGCCCACCGACTCGCCCAACGACCCCCTCAACTGGGGCTGGCTCCGCAAGGCGTGGCACCTTGCGCTCTTGAGCTTCATCACCGCGCTCACCGCCGCCATCTCCAACGACGCCAGTGCGGCCCAAGACTCGTTGAATGCAGTCTACGGCATCTCCTACGACGCCATGAACACCGGCGCCGGTGTTCTCTTCTTGTTCATCGGTTGGTCCTGCATTGTGTTTGCCCCCGCCTCCTCGTTGTACGGAAGAAGAATCACCTACATTGTCTGCATCTTGGCAGGCTGTCTCGGTTCGGTGTGGTTTGCCGTAACCCGGCGCCAAGCCGATGCTCTCTGGTCCCAGGCTTTTGTGGGAATGTCCGAGGCTTGTGCAGAGGCTCAGGTGCAACAGTCGCTTTCTGACGTCTTTTTCCAGCACCAGTTGGGCTCTGTGTTGACGCTCTACATCTTGGCCACGTCCGTGGGTACCTTCCTCGGTCCGTTGATCTCCCAGTTCATCTCGCTGTCCCAGACCTTCCGCTGGGTCGGCTGGTGGGGCGCAATTATCTGCGCCATCACCTTGGTGCTCATTCTTTTGACATGTGAGGAAACGGTGTTTGACCGCGCCAAGTACTCGGTGGTGTACGACGGGCTGCAGATCGCGGACTCCGACGACAAGAAGGACGACGATGACAATACCAAGGCAGACGGCGACGACGACGACGACAAGGCCGTTGATGACAAGAAGTTCGACGACGACAAGGCCACCAGCGAGATCTTCCGCACTGAAATCGACGTCGAAGGCCAGCCCAACGCCGCCAGTGAGAAGCCCTGGTCCTACTGGAAGAAGATGGCCATCATCACCCCGGCGTCCTACCTAGAGGGCTTTGGCTTCAAGCAGTACGTGCGCCGGTTCATCTTGTACTTCAAGGTGTTCACGCTTCCGGCCGTGTGGCTCTCGGGCATCTTGTGGGGATTACAAGATGCCTACATGACGTTCTTTTTAACTACTCAAGACACTTATTTTTCTGAAGCTCCGTGGAACTACTCCGACACCGGTGTGGCCATCATGAACGTGGCCACCTTGATCGGCGCGTGCATTGGCTGTATCGTTTCCGGTATTCTTTCCGACCACCAGGTCCTCTGGATGGCCAAGAACAACCACGGCATTTTGGAGCCGGAGTACCGTCTCTGGCTCTTGTTCATCACCTTGATCATCTCGCCCATGGGCCTTATCATGTTCGGCGTGGGAGCTGCCAGGGAATGGCCCTGGCAGGTGATCTACGTTGGTTTAGGATTCATTGGTTTTGGCTGGGGCTCCGTCGGAGACACCGCCATGTCGTACTTGATGGACTCCTACCCCGAGATTGTCATCCAGGGCATGGTGTGTGTTTCCATCATCAACAACACCTTGGCGTGCATCTTCACCTTTGTGTGTTCGCTCTGGTTGGACTCGGCCGGCACCCAGAACACCTACATCGTTTTGGCAGTGATCGACTTCATTTCCATTGCCATGATCGTGCCCACGTTGTACTACGGCAAGAGCTGGAGAAGAAAGACCAAGGACCTTTACATGCTGATCGTGGACTTAAGCAATGGTAACTAATATATAATACACAAGCAGCTAGGAGCTGGACATGAGAAAGCCGTTGCTGCTCCCATTTGAATATACAGATATAGCTGGCATCATTCGTTGTAGTTATCGGCAGAGGATGTATCACAAGATAAAATGAAATGTTCAGTACTTTTAAGGTGGACGAAGTAGTTGGAAGGCGTTTAATATTAATAGTTGAAGCGTAGGAACAGTGGAAGAACTGGTATTTTCAGTAGATTATAGTAGGAGTGCTGATTCGAAGAAGATATCACCAGAATTGGAGAAATACATGGCATCATAGTCCACATAATAGATTCCACGTTTATTCCAGTTTATGAATCATAGTTCCTATCCACTTCTTTTTCACTTCCTTTCCACTTCCTTTCCGCTTACTGCTCTTCTAGTCCACGTTCATGGAATCGTCGCCTGTTTGGGGGACCTCAGTTTGGGCCTGTTCTTGCTGTGGGGGTTGTTGTTGTTGCTCTTGTTGTGGCTGTTGAGTTTCCTGAGCAGTGTTCTGTGTCTCGCCATTGGCGCCAGCCTCGGCCTGGCCGCTCATATAAGCCTCCAACTCCTGGTCCAAGTCGTCAGCAGACTTCTTGACCGGCTTGGTCTTCTTGGGCGCCTTGGCCCGAGGCTCACGGGTCCTTTCACGGCGTTCACGGACTGGAAGGGAACCAATACGCGACGCCAACGACGCAGCACTCTCGACTCCCAAGTTCTGGCCCATGGCCTTCTTGCCATCGAAGCGTGCAATGGCGTTGGCATTGCTGCGCGAATTGTCTCTCTGGAAACACACGTATGCAATGCTGTCGTTTCTGTTATCGAACTTGACAAAGTCCACAGGCGACACCTGGCCAAACAAGTTGGACAAGTCCTGGCCATTTAACTCAGGATGGATGTTCTTGACCCGGAGCACGGGTCTGGACCCCGCCATCTCCACTATGTCGCGAGGAATGCCGGAATTGGCCGGCCCTCTGTGGCGGTCGTTGGCTCTATGACTGTTTCTGTTTCCATGAGGCTTGTTGACGCGGGAACCGGCGTTCTTTCTGGAAAGGCCCTTGCGTAAGGACAGAGACTGTCTGGAGGCCTTGTTTTCGCCAATGATGTCGTCCAAAGACTTTTCCAAGATGTCAGACATGGTGTTTAGATGAAGTAGATGAAGCTTTTGAGATTTTGAGATTTGAGATTTTGGAGTCAACGCGAATTGGTCCCGTGACCTGGATTGGAGAAGGATGGAAAGATGGGCGGGTTGGGCGATTTCAATGGGCTTAGACGGTTCATTTGGGGGCAAAAAGATGGGTATAGAACTTTTCAGTGGCGCTTCTGGCTACTCTTGCTTTTTTCTGGCTATTCTGGCTATTTTGGGGCGTTTTTCCCGGCCGAATTTCTAGAATTGCCGTACTTTTCAGAGGCAAAATCATAACCAGAGGAGGTCTGTGAAAATGGGGCACAAGAAGGTATGGGGACTGGTATTAGATGTATGTAGTAAGCTGTTTTGACAGGCTGTCTAAGTACTTTAGAGTTTGCGGTTTTGGTAATTGTGGGGTTTTTGTGTGTCAATTCGGATTCTGTCAATTTTTCATATTTTTCAGTTTTTTCAGTTTTTTTAACTTCTCATATATGAATAATCTCTTAAATTATCAACTTAATTATTCGACTTTTTTTAAAGAATTAATTTATCATTTTCTAACAAATAATATTCATCTACTTCGATTACATCGATATTCAAAAATGCATCTAAGCCCACTTACAATTATTCAAGCCATTTCTACCATCCTCTTTATCTCTACACTATTCTTATTAAATATTTCAATTAAACACTTCTAGTTCTACATCTATAACCACAAGAAATCAATTCTCGTAAGTTAACTGAAAGCTCGAGTCTCGACAAGGTCTTCACTTTCTCTTCTTGCCAGAGCTTCTGAAGTTGTCCAGCTCCTCGTATTTAATGCCAGAAAACTTGCCGCTGCCATCTATGACATCCACCTTTCTGAGGTAGTCCAATTGCACCAACTTGGGCCAGTTGACAAACTGGTATCCGTCCTTGTTCAACTTGTTGAGATTATTCAAATTGAACAAAATGCATCCTCCAAGAACAAACAAGTTTCTCAAGTCGGTAATCGAGCCCTTGGGGAAGAGCAACACAGCCAAGAAGACCAATAAAGAAGTACCCATCAAGTAAGGCAACAATTGAACGTATGGAGGTCTTCTGTCAACAAATGGAGAGTTGACGGAATCTTGGAAAGCCTTGTAACCACCCAAGAACAAATCGTATGAGTCTTGACGACTGCCATCCTTATAGTTGTTCTTGTAGTATCTGGTGATGGAGTTTACCAAGTCATTCAAAGCTCCTCTCTTTGTTCTTCTACCGGTTCTGGTGAAGTCAGTCTTCAAGGCACCAGTACCGGAGTAAGCACAGGAAACAGCATCAGCATTGTCAGCCCAGAAGTTTTGGAAGAACAAGTTGAAGCTGGGGTCCAAAACTTCCCATGGAGTTACGTTTTCCTTGGGCAAGTTGCCGGATCTGGTCAATTGGTTCTGCAAAACCCAACGAGCAATGGTGGATTGCACAACGTTGGTACGGTCCAAACAGTCCATGCAGTTAGTTCTAACAATCTTATTTTGAACCGACTGGATGGTGTTGTTCGAAAGGTCGATATGGAAGTAATTGTCACTGGTGTATCCCAATTCAACCAATCTTTCCAACAAGAGCTTAATTCTGTCCCATCTCATCTTTCTGCATTCGTGGTGGAAGTCGAAGTAGATGTAGTTGACCTTCTTGGCCAAATTTGGAGGCAAGCTGTCGACGGCAGCTTCGTAGGCCTCCTTCACAGGCTTCTCATAACCCTTTTGGTTGACCAAGTTGACCAAGTAGTTGTCTCCGTAGAGCTGGGTCTGCTCGGTGAAGTGCTTGGCAGTAGCATCTAATGCAGATTTCGAAGAGACAATCAAATTGGGCTTGTACTTCAAGTTGTTGATCTCAGTCCAGAAAGCAGGAACAGAGCCTCTGGTCTGCAAGAACGAGAAGAGCTGTCTATCGCTGGTAGTGTAGATCTGCTCCGTTTCATTAAAATTGGCAACATTACCGTTGTCGTCAATTCCACGGCGGAAGTATCTGGTACCAGCTCTCTCGACAGAACGACGGGTCAACAAGGCGAATTGCAAGTGGTGAGGACCGTTGAAGTTGGCGGAATGGGACTTGAAGTAGCCGTAGATGATGGGGGTGATGAATTGAGGAGCATTCACGAGGTCTTCACACAAATAGGCGTTCCACCAGAACCGGGTGTCGTAAGTCAAGTTCTTGGCCTGGTACTGTCTCTGCAACGAGTTGGTCAAGTCGTACTTGTTGTCAATGGAGAAGAACAAGGTGGCGTTGTCCAAGTGCTGCTTCAACAAGGCGAGGTACTGGTTTTCCTCTGTGTTGGACTTGGCGTAGTCGCTTCTGGACAACGGAATGATCTTGTACGAGGTGATCTTGGCAATCTCCGAGTCCAACACATGACCGGTGACCTTGTGAGCGTCGGCAATGATGACGTAGGAGTTGATTTTGAGCCTGATAGTACCAATGAGGCAGGAAATGGCGGTGCTGGCATCGCCAAGGTTGAAGTTGGAGTAGAAGTCGGGAAGCGAGTCCAAGACAGAGGCCTCGCCACCGCCGTTCAACACGAGGTATTTTTGGGTGGTGTTGTTGTAGAAGAGTTGCGTTCCGTCGCTGCTGGAGGCGTGAAAGATTCCCATGGTGCTGCTGAAGAGGGAGACGTGGTGGATGTTGGAAGATCAACACCCTAGCGAGCGCACGTGACAAAATTGGAAGTATCGGCAGCATGAGGTTTAGGAGCTGGCGGGGTGGCCGAAAGGGGCAGCCAGGGGCGGAATGGAGCAGGAGCGATGGCTGTGAAAGGGAGAGGCAGCCAGAGATCGATCTGGGGCCATTTTGACCCAGTTTTGACCCCATGGCGGCGATGTAGTGGACCTGGAACGGTGAAAACTCGCAGATTGGGGCTCAAACAGCGGGAACAGAACGCACAGTAAGGTCACAGGACCGTGGAACCACCAATAACAGTCTAAAAAGATCCCAAATACCCCGATTTGACGCCATTATGTCTCCTGTAGACACTGCTAGGTAGCTGCAAAAACACCAACGCCAGGACCGCCATTTCTGGTCCGATTTGCGCCGTTTCTTCGGGAAAACAGACTTCCTGCTCTGCTGCAGGCGCCCCCATCCTCCTGGTGCAGTTTCAGCACGATTGAGCCTCGACGCCAGGAAAAAGAGTGGCCCTTTTGTTTTCTTGCTTTCTCTCAATAGGCGCACTCTATCTACACCTTCCTGCACTTTCAGCAAACATCAACACCAGTGATCTACTACAAAGGTCACAATGCCAGACCATTACCAGGTCCTTGGTCTTCCAAGGACCGCCACTACCGAGGAGATCAAGAAGGCATACCGAAAACTCAGTCTCAAGTACCATCCCGACAAGACTCCCAATAAGAACGACCATGCACTCTTTGTGGAGATCAGTTTGGCGTATGAGACGCTCAGTTCGCCCAGTTCCAAGGCGAAATACGACGCAAAGTCGGCCCAATCGGACGGATATGGGGCCTACGGTCATGGAAGAGGAGGAATGTCGTCAAAAAACGGGCAAAATGGCGGTTCTAGCGCTGGTTTTGGCTCTGCTTCGCCCTTCAAGAATAGCTACACCTCCGCCTCCACTTCCTACAGTAGCAGTACCAGCTCCACGTTCTCCGCAAGCAGCTCCACATACAGCCGTCCTGGATACTACGGGTTCTATCAACACGTCTATGGCAGGAAGGACACGGAACAGACGAAAGCAGAGGAGGAAAGAGCCCGGTTCCAGAACGAACAGCTCAAGAAGGAAATGCTTGAACGGGCCAAGGCCGAAGAACGCGCCAGGCAGGAGAAAATGGCAAGAGAAGCCAAAGAGGCCAAGGACGCAGAAGAAACAGAGAGAAATAAACAGAACTACTTCAAGGCAAAGGCAGAAGCGGTGAGAAATGCACAGGAGGCAGACCGGCGCGAGACACACAGGCTGGATGCTCTTGACGAGCAGTACTTCAACGGCTCCTCGAACCCCAAGGGCAACCCTTCCAACCCCATTGTGCTAGACGACGACTTGGCGAGTGATGAGGAAAGCTTCTATTCCATCCTGGAAGAAGCCTCCAAATCGGCCAAAACCGGTCAACCACCAGTCCTGTCGCCGCCAGACTCATCAAACAAGTCATTTTCAGAGGAAACTCCTTCCAAAAAGGCCAAAATCGACACCTTCGAGCCAGATATCATAGACTTTGACGACGCCAGTGTTCGATCCAAGCTCAACGACCTCATCAGCAATCCCATTAGCATACGGCCACGGCCGGACCATCATCGGAGAAAATCACTGTCTCCAAAAAGAACCCCAGTGAAACAGCCTACATCATTTGCCAGAGCAGAGACCCCTCCAACAAGCGGCAGCAGGAAACGTCATAAGGCCAACCCATTCAAATTCGAGGAGTTGGAGAAGAATTTGGGCGTGAACATTGAAACCGTCAAGTTTGACGATTTGTACAACAGTCTACCTGAAGGAAATAATGCTGACTCCACCGAAAATGGAACCAACAAGCGGGTTAGCGAAACTCTGTCCAACCAGAGCAAACGTCCAAAATTGGCTGAGTTTTATGACGGCACTGCCAAAGCAGAGACTCTAGCCACACCCATTAACAAGGCCTTTGTGAAGGGACATGCATTTAATAGCATCGAGGACTCATATATCCCATTCGCTGAACATCCTCCCAGACCACCCAAATCGCATCTTGATCCAGAGATAAACAAACAGGAGTGGTTGGAATATGTCTCGGTAATTAAGCAATATCAAATCCAATTCATCGAGTACAAGAAGAAGGCTGTCACGTACCAAATGGAACGCATAAAGAAGGACGAGGTCAATTCCGCCAAGGTGGACATTGGTGCCACTTTTGACACTTATCAAAAATGCCTAGAGAAGGACATGCAGGTGATGGTAGAATTGACAGAGTCACAGAGAGAATTCAACGAAGCCATGAATTTGTACAAGCAAAATTGTCGGTGGATGCTGGTTTCGAAATTGTTTGAAGACTAGAAGACTAGAATAACCGCTTGTAAAGTGAGGTGGAACCCATTTTTAGCCAGTGTATGCTGACCAAAATCCTTTGCTATAGATCTGAGTATCGAAAAAGTAATTAAAGTCAGATGTCCCAACGTGTGGTGATAGAATAATTTGAGAAGCCTCTCTGCAGCGTTCTCATATTAATCGACGCAAACTCAACGATAACATTCCCATCAAAGTCATAATTATCACTATCAATTAACTTCATAATCGTCATCATCGTGACATTTGTCATCAACAAACAACGACAAGATCATCGTCATATGTGCTACATCAATATTGTTGCACCAATTTTCATCATTGACAGAATATGCTTTTCTTGCTCATAATTAATTTCATCGCTGAATCATTATTTCAAATGGTATTATTATCGCACTAATACGACCAGATACTAGTGATTCAGGCCAAAAGAGTTAACTAAAGTGACAGCATGAAGAAATGTGTAATTTGCGAAGGGAGGAAGAATGACATGGAAGAATAACATGAAAAGGGATCATTTCCTTAGAATTTAATCGTGGTGTCAGACTTGGAATGGAGTACATCCAAAACTGAAATATGAAGAGCTTCGAATGAAGAGCTTTGCTGTGTTGACAGACAACTTGCAATTAAATGATCCCATTAATGATTTCAGTCGCACAGTATTCTATTCATCTCATTAAATAAATCAACCTGGTCACTCAATTCCACTTTACCAATATCTTCTCATTCACTATTATTCTTATATAGTCCAGGAATAATACACAATTAACCTTACATCCTCAAATATCCATTGACCAAGTGTAGTTCCAAATGACCAAATAATCATAACAGCAAATTCATTTATCCATAATGAAATGTAGTAATTATAGTGGTTATCAGATCAAGGCCACGTTTCCAAGTGACAGAAACACCAAAACAGACCAAAGTTGCTGAAATTACACAGAGGCCACGACAGCACATTTTCCACTCTTTAGAACCCCGACTCGCTTTGTAACAAACCAACTTTTCACTCCCTGCTTTGCTCTCCATTCTCGTCTCCACAAAAAAGTTAAAACGCGTCTTTCTTCAACTGTACACCTCTGTCTTCTTTACCCAAAACACCACCAGCACCAGCACCACAACCACCATGAACTCCAACCACAAGCTCTTGCTCGTGATCGGACTCGTGTTCCACTTCTTCTACCTATGGTCCATCTTCGATATCTACTTTGTGCTGCCGTTGGTGCACGGAATGGATCACCATGTGTCTACAACCAAGGCTCCAGCAAAGCGTCTCTTCCTCATTGTGGGAGACGGTTTGAGAGCCGACAAGACATTTCAGAAGCTTAAGCATCCAGGAACCGGCGAAACCAAGTATTTGGCTCCTTACTTGCGCAGTTTGGTGATGGAAGAGGCAACGTGGGGCATCTCCAATACCAGAATGCCTACCGAGTCCAGACCGGGCCATGTGGCCATGATTGCGGGGTTCTACGAAGACGTTTCGGCCGTCACCAAGGGCTGGAAAGAAAACCCCGTCGATTTCGACTCGTTTTTCAACCAATCCAAGCACACTTACCTGTTTGGCTCCCCCGACATCTTGCCCATGTTTGCCTACGGAGAGGGCGTGGTTCCAGGCAGAATCGACGTCTGCATGTACGGCCACGAATTCGAGGACTTCACCCAGAGCTCCATCGAGCTCGACTCGTTCGTGTTCAAGCATTTTGACGAGCTTATGGCCAACCTGACCACCAACCAGACGCTACATGACGAGCTCCACGAGGAAGGAAACGTGTTTTTCCTCCACCTTTTGGGCCCCGACACCGCCGGCCATGCATACAGACCCTATTCTGCCGAATACTACGACAATATCGAGTACATCGACAGAAAATTACAGGAGTTGGTGCCTCGAATCCACAAATTCTTCGGTGACGAAGACACCGCCTTCGTGTTCACCGCCGACCACGGCATGTCCGACTTCGGATCCCATGGAGACGGTCATCCCGACAACACCAGAACGCCGTTGATTGCATGGGGAGCCGGTGTGAATAAACCCAAGAAATTGGCCGATTTGACCAACCCCGAAGAACAGAAGCTAGCTCAGGACCCTGTGGGCTCTGGCTACGAGAAGGAATACTTTGAAACCTGGGGCTTCGACCACTTGGTCAGAAACGACGTCAAACAGGCCGATATCGCCTCATTAATGGCATATTTAATTGGTGCCAATTATCCAGCCAATTCCGTTGGCGAGTTGCCGTTGAGCTACCTTGACACCGACTCTGTCACCAAGATCAAGGCGTTGTATGCCAACGCCTTGGCCATCGTGGAACAGTATAATGTCAAAGAAAAGGAGGTCTACGAACACCAGTTCAAGTTCAAGCCATACAGTCCATTCCAAGAAGTCCCAATCATTGAATTCAGAGAGAAGATTGAAGGCTTGATTAAGACTCTTCAATTGGGTACTTTGTCACCAGAAGAAAGACAAATTGCCGAAAAGGAGGCCATTGAAACTGCTGAAGAGTTGATGAAAAGCGCATTGGACGGCTTGACCTACTTGCAAAAGTACAACTGGTTACTCTTGAGAACCATTGTGACCTTTGGATTCTTCGGCTGGATTCTTTATTCTTTCAACATTTTCTTGAAATTATTCATTATTCCAGGAAACGAATTAAACTCACCAAAATTCCACCAGGCGCCTTCGGTTCTTCTTATTGCCGCCTTCGGTTCTTTGGCTGTGTCCCTCAACTACGTGTTGTTTTACCAAGGCTCCCCATTCAACTACTACATGTACGCCATTTTCCCCTTGTACTTCTGGTACACCATCATTGACGAAAAGAGGTACTTGTTTGTTGGTTTGAATCATTTCTTACATGGAGTTTCATTTGGTACTAAGGCATTGATCTTCGTTTCGTTCATTGGTATGTACGAGGGTATTGCCTATGGCTTTTTCCAGAGATTCATCTTCTCGGTTATTTTTTTCATTGTCGGATTATATCCATACTTTGTGAACAAGTCGAACGAGCTTGGTACATTGCAGAAACTTTCGTGGTTTTTGAGTTGTCTTTTCATGTGTATTTTTACCAATTTGGACCCAGTGAAGGTCGAGAGTTTACTTCAAATCAATATTGGTGCCGTGATTTCTATCATTATCTCTGTGACCGCTTCTTCCAAGGTGTTCAAGAGATCCATTACCTCCACTCAAAAGTATCTTGTTATTGCCCAGATTTTGTCTATTTTTGTCATTACATACGCAACCAATGTGTCTGTCTTGTCATTGCAAGCCAGAGATGGCTTGCCTCTTAGTTCCCAAATTTTGGGCTGGGTTACGTTTGTCGTTTCATTAGTCGTGTTACCAGTTTTGCACTCCCTACACCCATCGTCTGACTACCAACTCAGATTACTTATTATCTTCCTTACATTTGCCCCTACATTTGTGATTTTGACCATTTCATTTGAGTCCCTTTTCTACAACGGCTTCTCATTGGTATTGTTGCAATGGATGTTCGTGGAACAAGCCCTCAAGTTGTCCAACTTGGAAATATCCAAGACCCAAACCCAGCCTGGTAAATTACCAGAGGGATACTGGCTCCAAGTCATTAGAATTAGTATTGTTGGATTCTTTTTCCTTCAAGTTGCATTCTTCGGAACAGGTAATGTCGCCTCGATTTCGTCATTTTCTCTTGATTCCGTGTACCGTTTGATCCCCATTTTCGACCCATTCCCAATGGGCGCCTTATTGATGCTCAAATTGATCATTCCTTACGTGCTCTTGTCGACTTGTTTGGGCATTATGAGTCAGCAATTGGAAATTAGAAAGTTCACGATTTCTACATTGATTATTTCCACCAGTGATTTCTTGTCTTTGAACTTCTTCTTCCTTGTTCGTACAGAAGGTTCCTGGTTGGACATTGGTGTGAGTATTTCTAATTACTGTCTTGCAATCTTGTCGTCCTTGTTCATGTTGATCTTGGAATTGGCAAGCTCGGTTATTTTGAGAGGTGTTGAGATCAATAAGCAGGGCCCTATTAGTACACGGTTGAGACTGAGGGATTCAGAAAAGAAGGAACAATAATATATAGGTAGATCTTAGAATAATTAATTAAAAGAAAGAAGGTATGCACATGTAAGGAATAATTTCAACTAAAAATTTTATCATCTAAATAAACTATCAAGTCCGATACAATCTGAAAAAGATCCTTCTGTAATTGAAATCGAGTAATTGATAATGCTACGATTTACCGAATAATTGCCAGTCCCCAGAAATTCCACACAATCAATTTTTAGGGTAAGTATTTCAATTATTCTTACCAATTCAATACGCAGAGAAGCACTTTCTTTCTAATTTCAGACTTAGAACTCCCCGTCTATAATCACCATAAGCAAGCTCTGAGTTCCTTCTAGGCACAAAGGAGTGTTGGCAGGTCGGACCTTGACGCAGCCAAAGATTTACGGTGTCAATGAATGTAAAATTCGACTATATTCAGAGTAACAATACAGAGCGAAATATGCACCATTGAGCTCCAAAATGGACACAAATTGACCAGAACAAACCAAAACACACTATATGATCATCTTAAACCTGCTTCCCTACGAATACCCCAATTTTTCACTGCCTTTACAAAGTGAATTTGTCAAAAACGGAGCTCCTTCATAGGAAACTGTCACAGGAATTCCAAAAAGGGACCATGTAGACGTTAAATTGCACCATTTCACCATTACTGTGATTTACCCGTATCATGTCACTGTAAATCTTCAGCTATTCACTCTTCATGTCTCCCTCCATTTCTGCTGAGTCATAAACTACTCCATTTTTAAATGCGAGCCTAACTCACAAAATACATCCTCTTTCTTTAGCCTAAATATTCCACTACCCATCATGTCTGGCAAGAAGCATGTGCTTATGATCGATAACTACGATTCGTTCACCTGGAACATCTACCAGTACCTTCACCAGTCGCCCTTGTGTGGAAAGGTGGACGTTTACAGAAACGATGAGATCGATATAGCCACTATTGAAAACGAGATCAAGCCAGATATCTTGTTTATTTCGCCCGGCCCCGGTCATCCCAGGAAGGATTCGGGCATTTCCAGAGACGTGATCAGCCATTTCAAAGGAAAGCTTCCAATTCTCGGTGTTTGCATGGGATTGCAGTGCATTTTCGAGGTCTTTGGAGGAGAGGTGTCATATGCTGGAGAGATTGTGCACGGAAAGACCACGCTGATCAAGCACGATGGCAAAGGAATGTTTTCTGGAGTCCCCCAATCGGTTGCTGTCACCAGATACCACTCTTTGGCCGGAGCTTACAAGACATTGCCTGATGACTTGGAAGTGACTGCCACTACCGAGACCTCACCTGAGATCATTATGGGTGTCAGACACAAGAAGTACACCATTGAGGGTGTTCAGTTTCATCCCGAGTCCATCTTGACGGAGTCTGGCCAGTTGATGATCGACAATGTTCTTTCTATTAGCGGAGGTACCTGGGAAGAGTCGGACTTGGCTTCCAAAGAACTCAAGAAGTCGCTGTCTGTGAATTCCACCAACAGCGACGGCAAAAAGGAGAACATCTTGACGAAAATCCTCAACCAGAGAAAGGTGGACTACCAGACCATCGAGAAATTGCCAGGAAGATCGTTTGCCGAGTTGGAAACCTACCATTCTCTTGGGGTTGCTCCTCCATTAATTAATTTCTACGACCGTTTGGCCGAAACCAAGTCGAAAAAGCAGACCATCATCTTGTCGGAATTCAAGAGAGCCTCTCCTTCCAAGGGAGACATCAACATCAAGGCCAACCCAGCCACTCAGGCCTTGACCTATGCTAGCCATGGCTGCTCTACCATCTCGGTTTTGACTGAGCCAAACTGGTTCAAGGGCTCTTTGGAAGACATGTCGTTGATCCGTAAGGTGGTGGATCTTCCCGACTCCAAAGACTACTCCAGGCCTGCCATCTTGAGGAAAGAGTTTGTCTACAGCAAGTACCAGATTTTGGAGGCCAGATTGGCTGGTGCTGACACCGTTTTGTTGATTGTGAAGATGCTTCGTGACGAGGTGCTCCTCCAGGAATTGTACGAGTACTCGTTGTCGTTGGGAATGGTGCCTTTGGTGGAAGTGAACGATGGTCCAGAATTGGAACAGGCATTGAAATTGACTTACAAAGGTGGAAACTCCGAGCCTCTTATTATCGGTGTGAATAACCGTAACTTGACCACCTTCGATGTGGACTTGAAGACCACCAGTTCCTTAGTGGACCAGGCCAAGAACTCGCCCAGAAAGGGCGATGTCTTGGTTTTGGCGTTGTCTGGAATTACCAGTGTGGACGATGTCAAGAAGTACAAGTACGAAGATAACGTGGACGGCTTCTTGATTGGTGAAAGTTTGATGAGGGCGGAAGAGAAGGGAGAGGCCGGTTCCTTCCTCCACGACTTGTGCAATTGTTAGGTACAGTGTGGGTGTAGAATTTAGAGGAATAAGGCAAGGTAATGGAAGCAGATGAATTTAGTTTAAAGAAGAAGAGAAAAAGAGAAGAAGAAGAAGTAGAAGAAGAAGTTATAAATAGCGCAAACATTAATGAATTAGATATAATGCATAGTAGAGAAGTAGTTGGCCATAATTTTAAGAACTAATAGTTTCTTCTATGTTAGACATTTCAACTCAGTTCACTTGGGAAGTTCTGCAAATATTCCACCTCAGTTCACTTGGGAAGTTCTGCAAATACTCACAAATAATAGTAAACTCATCAACACACCAGAAGTCACAGTTCACATCCTTCTTACAAATTAATTCTGGAAAATTTCTACTTGTATAATTCTAAGGGAGTAATATTGCAGACAACATATTAGCCATGTACCAATTAAATTAACTCAGAGTTGAAGTTTATATCACGAAACCTATCAATGAAATTAGCCAGGTACCAATTAAATTAACTCAGAGTTGAAGTTTATGTCAAGAAACCTATCAATGAAATTAGCCTAGTACCAATTAAATAAATCAGAGTTGAATTTCATACAAAGAAACCTATCATTTGATTTCCTCTATTAATACTTCATCTCTAGATTTCCGCATCCTTAATTTCATCCATCCACTCACTATCCTTATTCGTACTTCTATCTCTTCCTTCTCGCACTAAATATTATATCTTCAAATATCAAAACGCGTCCTTGAACCAGCACCTATTAACGCGTGTTTCTATTGCCATCACAAGCAAATACGCATATTACACCTCCAAATATCATCAATACAATTAAGTGAATCTACTTGATATATTTTTCACTCCATTTTTCACACTTAGTCACCAAAAGCACTCAATCTACACACAATGGATGCTACCAACATAAGAGTGGACGCCACCTTGCTCCAATCCCACCAAGGCAAAATCGTTCGTATCATAGGCAAATGTGAGTCGTTTGACTCAATGTCCGACTCTGCTACTTTGAACAGCAATGGCATTGTCAGTTTGAACTTACCTTCTGGCGAAGGTTTGGAAGTTAGCAAGAATTACGAAATCATCGGCAAAATCAGTGCCACCAGCACCAGCGTGTCGGTTTACTCCATCATTCCCTTGTCTGACAACTTGAACTTGGATACCGCCGCCAAGTTGGTCCAATACACCCACAAGGTGCCAGAATTGTACTACGATAACTAGGAAATGAATTCCAAGAAAATGCAAAGTCTACTAACTAAAGCTGGGTTCTCCATTCAATGAATGGACAAAAAGGGCTATATTGTTCCTACGTTGTGAACGAGTCACTGCTTCTATGAATACAGATATAAGCTTATATGTATAATTATAAATGATATCAAATGGAATATTTTATCAATTTTGAGAATATTTATGGACTTGCACATCCCATATCTACTTAAAGTCTTCAATTCACCATGAATGCAAATTGATTTAAGAAGGTACTGTCTCTGTAAAATTCCAGAAATAGTCAAGTTCACATGAATTTCTTTTCACATTCTCTTCACTTGGAAACATATCAAATTATCTAGTCCATTTGATTTACATTTCACTCTATATTCAATCGAGCAGTTTCTATTTATTATAAGCGCACATACTCAAATTAACCGTACTCTTTTCACGTCACTTCGCTATTTATAATTGTAGTATATCGTTCGTCAAGATGTCAAATCTCGATTCCGAATTACTGGTGGCACGGTTGAACCACGAAGGCACAGGGAATGTCACCTTGGAATACTTGAAGTTTCCGTATGCCACAACTAACCTGTATGCTGCCTCTGGGATTTCAACAACAATGTCTCCAATTTCTTCAATGAATTGCACAATTGGCTTTGCCGAGTCGGGATTTGCACTCAAACCTGGAGTTCTAAGATGCAATGCAGATAAATTGTAGGCCAAAGTGGCCAAACTAGTCGTTGTAGATCCGTAGTGCTTGTTTTCCTTGTCGACCTTTGCACTCTGCTTAATTGTATTTGCAAGCTTCACCAAAAGGTCCTTGAAGAATTGGTTGTATTCATATGTGGTGTCGTTAATGGGTTCAATGTAAGTCTGCATGAAAAGGACTGTCTCAATCAAGTTATTCAACGTCTTCAACTGCAACATCAAAATGGAAAGATTGTCCACTTCAATGACTTCAAAGGCCTTGAATACGATTTCAGCAGTTTCAACAGATTGTAACAAGTCGACTGCCGTGATTCTTGGAACACACACACGAAGAATGTCGTATCCAATTAATCTAGAGCTAGGAAGCCATTGTTGCAAGATAGTCTTCACAAAATCGCAAACCAATGACTTTGCATTCTTGGAGTTGATGTAGGTAAGATATTCAGTGGCCGATTTGAGCTCACTTTCCAGGAACCTGGCTCCTTCTTCCTGCTTTTCGTTACCCAAGGTCAATCCTTTGATGAGTTGAGCTGGCTTGAATTCTTTAAAGTTGATATATGTTTTTTCAGGCAATACAGACAATTTCACTTTGGCTTGTTCTGGAGATTTCTTGCTTTGGATTGGTTGTTGGGAATCGGCATATGGATTGGCAGCTGGAGCCGCAGAAGAGTGGGAATCTAACAGGATTCCTTCGGTATTCTTAGAAATAAACTGCACCACTTGGTCAGCATACGAACTGGGAAGCTCATTCAATGATAAGAACCTCTCTGCTGCGGTATATGGGTTTTCATTGGCATTGTACGGCAATTTAAGTGGAGGAGCTCCGTCCTCCACATCGACATCAAATACGTAATCCCAAAGCTCGCCATTGAATTCCTTCTTTTCCTTTGACTGTGTGGAACCGACAACATCACCAATTTTGACCCATTCGCCTCCAGACCATTGGTGTGCCTCTATGACACCAGCTGCATTTTTGACCATAATGGTAGCACCCTCCTGTTTTCCTGGCGTTTTCAACGCTTCGTAGCTGGGAATATCGGTCTTTTTCAAGTCGTCCATCGACTGCTCGGCAATGCTGGACAGTTTGACCTCGTCTTTCAAGCTTTCAATCTCCTGAACTGGAGCAACTCTAGACTCGTCTCTTGTAAAAACACGGACCTTATTGTCGGAACTGCCAACAGCAATGTCTCCGTTGTCAAGAGCAGCGACACACCATACCGAAATGCAAGGTAAAGTGATCACCTGAATGGCCACGCCGTTCCTCCAAATACGGACTGTTCTGTCCTCTCCACTGGACACCAAGTCGCCGTTGGCCAAGACCTTGACGTCGTAAACAAACGATGTATGGCCTGTCAACGTTTCCAACACAGTTCCTGTTTCCAATTCCCAGATCCTGATAGTTCCGTCGTTGGAGGCAGACGCAAACCGTTTTCCTCCGCTTAAGAGGGCCAATTTCCTCACCACATCATTATGACCAGTATAACTTGCAATTTCCTTGCTGCCTTGCCATACCTTGATGGTTCTATCGGCAGAACATGTCAAATAGCGGTCGTTTCCCAAGGCCTTGACGTCCCATACCGAGTACATGTGGCCTTGGAGTGTGTGCTTCTCAGAGAAGGTCTGGAGGTCCCAGACCTTGGCCGTGGTGTCCCACGAGCCCGAAACTAACTCGCCATTGCCAAAATGCAACGCACACACGTTTCCCTGGTGTCCAATCAACTGGTACTTGCCTGAATCATCTCCATAGGAATCAATTTCAGAGATGTAGATCATGGAGTCCTGGCCGGCATTGGCGATCAATGGCTCTCCTGGAAGGTGCACGTACTCCAAGGAGTTGATGAAGCTGTTTGTAGGCGAGTTAAACGCTATGATGCTGTCGTTGGTGGAGATCCAACCTTTTGGTGTACTTTTCCACACCCGAACAGTGCCGTCTCTCAGGGTCGAAACAAGCGTTTCTGGTCCAGCTGAAGCGACAGCACGCACGTCCTGGTCGTGTCCAACAAGCGTGGCACTTAGTTTGAAAGAAGACATGGAGAAGGAGTGAAATGTGGAGGTAGAGTTGGATTGGGGGCAATATTTCTATATAATGGGGAGTGCACGACCTGGATTAAAGGGTAGATATGAGGAGGAAGAGAGGAAAGGAAGGGGATAAGAAGGGAAGTGGGGACAGAATGGGGATGATTTGAGGCAGTTAAAGTATTTCAGTTGAAAAAAAATGGAAAATTGGGGTCGGAATGAATTTTTTTCACGTTTCACATTTCTGCAATTGCCACTTAAATGTGAGTTCGAAAGGCGAGTACTGGACAAGAAAGGGGGCTAATGGTGGCAACGGGGTAGAACTGAAACACTTGACCAGTTTTCATGCTTTATTCTCAATAAAGAATTTACTGGAATTTTATAGCTTCATTATTCAGTATAGTTACAGCGAATATCTATGCAAGAATTAGAAACAAAAAAGGCTCAATGCTATGAAACCGTTAGTTTTTACTTACTTCTGAGAATTGCCCTCCATCATGAATTGTTCAAACAATTTAACAGAGATTATTGGTTGCTGAAAAATGCAAATATCTCCACACTATAATCATCTCTATATCAGTTGATTAGAGTTCATCATGCAGAGAATATTGTAAAGTACTTAAATGTGATTTTCGAGACACCCGGCCTTTCGTGATATTGTTATTATACTACATGCTACATTTCCTACTACAGTCAATTAATGCCATCATGAATTCATTCGGTATCGCAAATACCTCTCTACTCCTTTCTTTTTGTCTTCATATTCTCATGGACTTAACACCAGCATTAAGTCCTTCACCATCTCTTGCGTCGTCAAAATCATTATCGTCAAACTCATGTCCATTGAATAAGGGTTGTAGCGGAAAGCCCACGGTGGTCATATCCCGCAGAAGCTTCCTTTTCTTGGAAATCTCATTAATCTCATCGATCGAGTCGGAATCGCCATGAATGTCGCTGTTGGTGCTTCCAAACATCTTGTGGAGAGTTTCATACTCGTCGCAATTTAGAAGCGTCACGCTGGGTATGAAGGAGTCTAATTGCACATCCGCAAGGACCTCGGAGCTTCCATCATCAAGAAGCTTGTAGATGACTAAATTACGGTCGATTCGGGTCGAGATCACATAAATGGGGTCAAAATGAAGGCCTTCAGTGCTCAACTTGCGGAGCTTTCGTCTCTTGTTGCTCATGGGAGGGAGAATTACCCGAAGGGCGGCCAAAGGGCCAATATTCAACCCGTCGTAAACATGAATGAGCTTGTATGTCTTCATGTCGATTATTCCGAGCTTCGACACAGAATCAGAGAACACAAGATGCCGGGTGCTGCCGAATTTCGCCAAGTACCGGATGGGAAACTGTGACACCTCCAATGTGTGTATGGGGAAGGTATCCTCAAACACGTTGTAGACCATGATCTTGCCGAACTGGGAGCCAGTCACAACATAGTCGTCGAGAACACACACCGAAACGTACCAATTCGAGATGCTCTCGGAGGCAGACGCAAGATAGAGGTACTTGTGGTAGGCGGTGTTGGACGCCCAAATGGGCGTCAATGCACATACCTGGCGGTCGGAGTAGGAGCCGCTTCCTGAGGACGAGCTGCCAGAAATGAAGCCCCGCAAATTCAAATTTGTGTATGACCTTCGCAAGGGCCGGGGCAAGTGGCTGGTGTAGTTCAAGTCTATGGTGGAGCGGAGGTTGCTGTTTTGGATGATGGAGAAGTCCCGGTGGCCACGGGGCCCCGCCACGCCCCACACATGGTCACCCGAGTCGGAGGAGCGTTCCAAGTTGACCTCGTAGATCTTCAACTCGGTGTTCTTGCCGGCACAAGCAATGACGATGCGGCTCTCGTTGTGGGCCGAGACCTTCAACTGCACGTCCAGGAGCGGGTTGTGGAGGAGGAACACCTTGTAGCTCTCGTTGGCGTCGTCGTTGACGAGGTCTCGTATCACCAACTTGCCTTCACTGGAGCAGCTATAGAGGTACTGCTCGCTGAGAAAGCCCAACTTGACAATTTCGTCGTGGTCGTTCATGTTGGAGTTCTTCCACTCCTTGACCAACTGGTAGAAAGAGGCGCCCGATCCCCGGCATCTCTCGTACAACTGGATGAGGCCGGTCTTACGGGCAATGGCCAAGCAGCTCTTACCGTCGTGGTCAAAGGTAAGGACCTTCTGGGCGTAGTTCTCGCTGCCGCTGATGCAGAATTGTTTCTTGAGCTTGACGTCCAAGGTGCTGCCACGGGAGGCGATGCGGATAACTGTGGTTAGTGTTACTGGTGGAACGGCAGGGATGCAGGGACGGAGGGAATGGAGGAAAGGCCGAGGAAGGGATAATGGGACAGATGACGGAGATGAGGGCTGTTGACGTCAATGCGATAAGAATTGACAACCTCGGGAGACACTGGAGCGAAGGACCAGTGAGACTAGGAAAGCTAGTAGATATGGTAATCGGACCATTCAATGGGACAAGCAGTATCCAAAGGAGCTTCCAATGCATCAACGAATCTTCCAGTGGATCAACCAATGGAGTAACCACTGCCATGGAGCTATCTCATTAGGGGGTTGATTTCCAACCTCGCAGTCACCTCCAAAATCAACACGCATCATGTCCACGAACCTACCCACCACATTGCCAACGTCACGCCAGTCCTGTTGGCCAGCCCCAGTCCTGGTGACTGTGACTGGGGGTGGACCGGACTTCATTCACCCATCCATGTAGAGTTCACGTACCTCGAACGCCACCGCTTTCCTGACACGACACCAAGAGATCCATGCTCTTAGGAGAAAGACGAAAGAGAGAACAAAACGAGAAGAGAAAAAGATGACGCGAACAACAACAAGAAGAACAAGAAGCAGAAGAAAAAGAGGAATGGAAGTAAAGTAAAATAGAGGAAAGTTGAGCAGCAGCAACAACAGCGTCAAGTATCAAAACGCGGGGGTAATCGGTCACCCCAGTTGGGAGCACAAAAGACGGGGATTACGGAGACGACCGAAGAGAGGAAGCCACGAAGAGGCGGAATAGAGAGAAAGAGAGAGAGAGAGAGAGAGAGAGAGAGAGAGAGAGAGAGAGAGAGAGAGAGAGA
>JAKTXI010000080.1:0-48466 GCA_030582475.1 Suhomyces panamericanus
TTACGATAGTAGAACTTGAGTCTACCGCCTTAACCGCTCGGCCAAAGAGCCATTTCTTGAAGGAATGAGACCTGGCTAGAAATATACCGACGAATCTTTGCAGTTTAGACGAGAAATCAATTATGGTCCAATGCCTGATATAAGACTGCCCAGTGAATATTTGCTCAATAAAATTCCAGAATGGGATCGTTCTACTCTAATGTGTCTAAACTCCAATATCTCCACTATAGCCCACATTGCGTTGACGGCGTCGGGCCAAGAAAGTGGAAAGTGGGTAATCTTTGCTGGTTGTTAGTCGATATTTGCATCATGTAGTGGAATTATGACGGCCACAATAGTATTCCTCGCAGATACTCGAATGGGACCAAGTTATGGCAGCATCTGCCCAGACGCAAGATTCGGAGAGATACTACACGACGTACTGCCACTATCCCGTCGAGATGGGCATTACCATCGTCCAAAAGTGCAATTAGAACCCAGGGTAGATATTACGCAGATCTACCCTCTCGACCGCTTGCAATTACACCCCGGTACGAGTCAAGGGAGCAATGTCACGAAGCAGAAATAATCACTCCAAAGGGATCTAGCTCGTTACACATGTATATCCGTTAATATTCTCTGGTATTAATTAATTTTCATGTCGAAATATTCTGCAATGGAAGTGGGTAATTTTTTGAGGGTGGGCAAAATTGGGGTAGAGACAGATGATAAAATATCCTCTGCTTCGAACATCCTGCCAAAATACTGTGGCCCGCAAGATCTAAAGCGCCGCATGAGTCCTCCGTGTTACGCATTGTCTGGTGTCCTGGCATTTTTGACGTGGGTGTTACGTTACGTTACGTTACACTACCCACAGTGCTTGGAGTAGTGTCAAGTCTCGCGATGATTTTCAGGTCCAGTCAAAACCGCAAACAATATGGACAACGTAGATAATCTGGACAATGTCGACACCCAAGACAAGGCGATGGTTTTGACAGACGACGATCGGTACAGGCGGAGGATTGGCACATCTGTTGTCGGCAACGTTTTGTGCCAATCTTTGGGTGTAGATCGCATACGAGACAAAGGCCCACGTCTGCAATTGGCGAACGTTCAATTTATCGTGCATTGTCCCGAGTGCAGCACATAGGATATGCCTGAGACGGAAAATTGGCCATATTTTCTGTGGTGTAGAAAATAGTTCGCCAGCACAAAGCTGCAAAGTTGGCATTCTTACGCTGCTGCTTATACGAAGCTGTCGTGGTGGAGCCCTTGGCATGGAACGGCTAGATATTCTATACATGAACCGATTGTTCTTCAATAATGCTTCCAGAAGCGGAAGTGGTTCCAGTCGAGCCATCATGCATCATGCATGGCTGCGTGGTGTACCGTAACTGCAACTCGTCTGTAGTCCCATCAATTGAGATCTCAGGCGTGACAAGATGCACTGATGAAGTTGGCACGATGTCAACTATGCAGAGATGCAGTTGGCACGATGCCTTGGTTGTGAACCTGTGCTGCTCGGTTTTGTGGCGCAGATCAGGTGACGGTGTCTGATGGGCAAAGCACCCTGGAGGTTTTGGCCATCAGATGATCTGGGTGTCGATGTTCTACTACTTTTTTCAACACGACATGATCTTGATGTTAATCTATGCTTCCTGTTCAAGAAACATCCGCGATAGTTTAGTGGCTAGAATTACCGCTTGTCGCGCGGTAGACCGGGGTTCAATTCCCCGTCGCGGAGCTTGCGCAAATGGTTTAGTGGTAAAATCCAACGTTGCCATCGTTGGGCCCCCGGTTCGATTCCGGGTTTGCGCATCTTTTTTTGGTTCCTAGGTGCAACAACCACTACTGTCATTTCCAGAGATAATCTAGAACTGGATATTCAGAAACATTCTAGACCGATAATTGCATAATCATATTAGTCTGCTACTCAGATATTCTAGAACTACTCTACCCTTGACTCGAGTTGTAGAGCTCATGTGAAATATTTAACAGCCATACATTTTTTTTTGAGCCTGGAAAGTAATGAAAGATAAAGAAAGATTCTCCGACACAGATAGCATTAATTAATAGGAGACAGTTTAATATGCTTCCACATCTCCAACACCAAAGCCATTAATAGAGACAAGTAGAAACCTGGCTCTATAACCATTCGGGGTGCTGTTCAGATTACTACTATGATATGATATGATATGATATGATATGATATGAACGATATGATATGATATAGGGAACATTGACATTCATAGGTCCTCTGACTGCAGGATATGTCCCCATACAGTATGTATTCTCACTAATATTACCACTGATCACCTCACTAAAAATAGCCGCTTCCAAACCAAAACTCCAATACACTCCCATTCACACTTCTATACACTGAATCTATTCTCTATTCATCCATACCTTCCCCTTTTCTCTTCCCTTTTCTCTACTCCACTTTCCCTAATACTACGCTTCTTCTCATCGCACCCTTTTGGTCCACACACTTAGATTATCCTCAGAAGCGATAATTAGTTCACACTAGTGCGATTTCAGTCTCCTTTACTTCTTCTCCTTTACTCTTTTGCAAACGCCTTCCGTGCCACGAATCTCGCCTTCTCCTTCCTCAAGCCGACCCCTACATCCACCCACACCCTCCATTGGCATGTCACAGGTCCAATCTGCCCGTTTGCCGGCCTCCTCAGACCAGGTGGGGTCCCAGTCCCCAGACCTCAACGAAACAAGCGCCATGACCCCCGACAGGCGCCAGATCAAGAACAGGTTCGGATGGGTCCGTCGCTTGATGCAGGGCCAGACCAGACAGAGCGGCGCCCTTTCGTCCCGCAATCTCCCGCCCTCTCCTGGCGACAGAGGCTCCAAAAACGCCGGTCACGGCGCCAGCTCCCAGCAGGCCCGGGGGCCTGGCGGGAGCCATGCCGAGACTGCTAGTGACGGCAGCATGTTGATGTACGACAGCGAGAACGAGCGGGACGTCGATATCGAGGACATCCACAGCGATAGCGACCACACCACGGCGTCAGACAACATCTCCACCACGCCCCTCAAGTCCATCATGTCCGCCCAGTCCACCAAACAGCCGTCCATCCTCAGCAACAGCAACAACGACCAGAGCTCACTCAATGCGTCCACCGCCGAGACGTCCATTGCCCCCAGCATCGCCACCACCAGCCACGTTCCCTCCAACCAACCCACGCCGCTGCACAACTTTCCCGACAGAGACAGCGAGTCCATCGTCACCTTGGCCAGCAGCTCGCGCCGTATACGCCGCCGCAGCATCGACACCAACTGCAGCACCGCCGGCATTCCGCCAGCGTCCATCATGGAGCGCCTTTCGGTGCATCCCACGGCCGCCAACAGCACGTACGCCGTGAGCGTGCGGACGAGCCAGATCGAGCCGTCGCAGTCCAGCATCTACGACAGCGCGGACCACACGTCGTCGGGCGAGGAGTAGCGACAGTGAAGTGAAAGTTGGCGAATGCGGATGCCAAAGAGGAAAAGAATAGCCTGAAATGTGAATTGAGAGGAATAAGTATCCGCAGAATCTACCAATGATCGAAAAGTGACAATCGAACTAGTTGCAAAGTTGGCTGGTTGCAATGTTGACTACATGCAATGTTGAACTAGCTGTAATGTGACTAGTTGCAATTTTGAACTACCATGACAATTACCCTGGTCATGACTAAGAACCTAGTCGTGAGAGTTGGACCTAGTCGATTAAACCTTGTTGTGGTCTAAATTATTGCCTGGAGCAACGAGAATTTGCACGAAGCTTCACCAGTGACGTTCGATCGGACAAGTATGACAGGACAACTTGATTTGTAGTATATAAGGAATAGCTAAATGTATGTGAATAGCCGGGAAGAGGTAGTGATGAAAGAAAGAGAGAATAGAGAGAATATGAGGAAAGAGAAAGGAAGAGAAAGAAAGGAAGAGAGAAAGGAAGTGAAAGAAAGGAAGAGAAAGAAAGGAAGAGAAAGAAAAGAAGTGAAAGAAAGGAAGTGAATTATTCAGAAAAAGGAAGTGAATTATTAGTTCAGAGAAAGAAAGAAAGATATTGAGGAAAGGGAATGGAGAGAATGGATCAGAAGTGATAGAAAAACTAAGAAGAAGTTTTAGGAAGGGACCAGCAAGAGATTATAAGCTAATTTGTTCCAAAAGTAGTATTTCCAAACAGTTTCCACGAGTTCAAAGCACAATAAGGTCCTAAGATTTAACACTATTGGAAGTTACCAAATAAACTAGGTGATTTACTAGAAAGCACCTTGAAACTCCAAGCTAGATCACCAAATGTCCAGATGAGTCTTTTAATTCATTTGAAATTGGGTGTTCTCACAGTTGGATGTCATCTCCTGAATTCCATTCACCCAACTGAATAGATAAGCGAGATCGTAAAAAGCGTATAATCCAGGATGCCTGAAACTCCAGGATCGACCCCTTGCACAACGGCCCTAGAACGGCTTTCAAGGTACACTTTCTTGTTGGGGAGGCACAGAATAACCCTATTCTTTTGCGTTTCAAAAGGTTCATAACGTAGATAGAACAAAGAAATCGCGAGGACAAACGTCAAGATAATGTCAAGAAAATGCAGACAAAAGGGATGTCTGTCAAATAGTAGGAAGAATGTCTAACAAAAGGATAATGTCAAACGACAGGAACGGCGTAAAGCTAAATGATGATAAGGTCAAACGACTTATCAAATGCAATATACTATAACTTCCCGTTCTGTGGATCTAATTCCACCCTAACCTAAAAAAACGCTTCTAGAATCATCTTCCCCAGATTCTGACCCCATGCTTTCATCAAATCCACCAAAGACTGATACAAAAAGACCATCCCACGTCATCCCGTGTCTTAGTTATATGCCCACCTTGATAGTCTGGAACAGCAGCTCGACTAAAGGCTATTTCGTTATCTCATCAATTGGCATCTTTGCAGCCATTGAGCCTAGCCAACCAACCAACCAGGCTTCTTCTGATGACGATGCTGTTTGAGCCTGACGCCACGAAGACGGCTCAGTAGTGCCACATGGGATACGGAAAGGTCAAACACGCAATCTGACGGATTTCCAGGGACACTGGGGCCTAAGGGGGTACCTTGAGATACCCCTGGTGCGTGTCAAATTGATCAGAACCAAGGTATCATAAATGAGCAAAACCAAGGGACTAATGAACAAATTTAAGGCCTTAGAGGACCAAACAGACACCCTCCAGTTCCACTCTTTCTTGACTTCACCACCCACCCCTCTGTTTTAGCCTCCTGGTGCCCCGTTTCCGTGCTCGGTCAATATCAAAACAGCCTCCCCAGACTCGCACTACAGTCACAGGTTCCCACTTCGCCTCACTGCTCTTACATACCCAGACCCTACCCTGGTGTTTCAACTTCTAACGAGCACCCAGGCCAATCCTTCTGCTATATTGCTTGCCAGATCGCCTACCCCGGCCTTATCGACCCCTCTTCTCCCTATGTTGTGAGTCCTGTTACCCTGCTCAAAACATAAACAAACCGCACTATCAAAAGTATCCAAAAAAAACTCCCTCCTCAAAATAGATCAGACTCCATAATGGGCACCTTTGGCTACAACGACACCGTCGACGGCGACGTGTATGTGCAAAGGCTCTCGACATACGTGCGCCAGAACGAGGAGGCCCTAGCCAATGGGCTTCTCTGCTTTTCCAAGAACCGAACCTCCAGCATCAAGGTCAAGCCTCTACGACTCTCCTTCACCATCCATCATCTCTATTACATCACCGAACGCATCGAGTCGTCCTCCCTAGGCGTGGACGTGGGCCCCCTCAACGTCAAGCTCGACATCCCGAACCACGAGCCCACGTTCATCTCCTTCATGGCCAACAACGCCCGCTCCACCAAGCACTTTGACAGTGACACCCGGTCCATCTCGTCCATCAACTCCATGAAGTCCATCGTGTCCAGTGCGTCCGTATACTGGCGTTCGTTTGCTGCCCTCAGCAAGGACCCCAAGGTCATTGGCAAGGACATCAAGTACTTGTACTCCTCGTTCACCAAGATCCCCTGCTTGATCTTGTCGCCCAAAACAAAGATAAACAGCATCACCTCGTACGAGGAGTATCCCTGCGACACATCCGTGCCGTTGAAGATGTTCAAGAACCTCCAGGTGTTGGAGCTCGTGGACTACGACCCCAACGAGGTCTTTGGCTGGCACATTCTCAGTGAACAATTGCGCATCTTGATTGTCCGCAACTCCAAGCTCAGCTCCATCAACGAGCTCCTCTTCAATCTTGTCATCGAGGACGAGTCAGGTAGATCTACCTTCAACTCCCACAAACAGCCCAGGAAGTACAACGACTTTTTCCACTCCTCCACCGCATTGTCCGCTCCAGCCGACGATTCCTTTACCGAGGATATTATCCAAGCCGGAAACAGCGCATTCAGATACCCCAGACGTGAAAGGGCGACCACAACATCAGGAGCTGGCTCCTTACCCAAAGAGTCCTTTTTCGCCGAGTTGTCCTCGGGCAACATAGCAAAGGATTATCATTCATTGCCCGATGCGAAGTGGTCATACTTGAAACAGTTGACCGTCTCAGAAACATCAATTACCTCAATCCCTGCGTTCATTTTTAAGCCCTTATCAAACCTAGTGAAATTGAACCTCTCGAATAACTTGCTTGAAGACTTACCCGACGGTTTGGACCAACTTATCAATGTGAAATATTTAAACTTTTCCGACAATTACATTACAAACTTGCGCAAACTTCCATCGAACCTTATCCATTTATCAGCAATCAATCTAAATCACAACAGATTGGTGGATCTAACCGGGTTGGAGAATTTGAGCAGTTTAGACAAAATTGATTTGAGAAGGAATTCCCTTCAGGACTTACAATCCCTTAAGCCTATTGTCTTACAATTCATGAAAAACCCGCAAAAGTTTAACAGTGTTTACTTGTCCAGCAATAACTTACACAAGACATACAGGAGTGACCTCTTCAACTTGTTCAATGGTGTGAATTATAAGAATGCCATGAAAATTGACGACTCAAGACCGGGATACTTCGAGAGCGCATTGCTACTTGAGAGCGAGAATGCTGCCAAGTTCTTGGACAAATTCTTGAAGGAGTCAATGCCGCTGTCGGATGACACTTTGGAAGTTTCACCTAGTTTCAACAGAACTACTGTTATTCCAACTCCTCCAACAACCATACCAGGGAAAGGACATCGCAGGGCAAAGACTCTAGACGCCTTGATGGAACCATTCACAGTTTTGAAGTTGGATGAGAATGAGGACGGCTTTGAAAGGCCCAGACGCAAGTATGATTTATCGCATAGCATTTTCACAACATCACCAACAGTGGTTCAATCTGAAACGAATAGCATTGCTTCGACTTATAGGCCGCCAAATTCACCATTGAGCACAAACCAAAACGTTACCAACAAATTAGACCTTTCTTCCACTTACACTTCAAAGGCTACTCTCCTCACGGTGCATATGAACAACTCTAATACCTCAGTTCCAGGAAGTCCTTCAAATTTGAAAAAATCAACAACACTTTCTCAATTGGACTTGGAAACCGCTTCCATAACTACCACAACTGCACCAAATGTTGTCACGCCAATTCAGGTCACGGCACGGATGAGCACTTGAGCTTGCAATTTCATTTCTCTCATGATCAGAACACCTTTCTTTGCATATCGTGTATAATAATTGTACCACTAATCTTATGATAATGTTTTTTTAATTGCAATTCACATGCATCTAATATTTATGTGCTTTAGTTTCATAAACCCGTTCTACTACTGGATGAAATGTGCTTGGAAAAATCAAAACATTAGGGCATGGCCCTATTATAGGGGATACAATCACTGGCGCTGACGATTTCTTGACCATCACAATTTTCTTGTCATGAGCAAGCGTCCACTCGTGACAAGAAAATGGTGGTGGGCACACTGATGTCACAATAGAAATAATAGAGCCTTGGGCAAGCCATTTTCATTTGAACAGGATATACCAAATTACCCTTTTATGGTCTCGTTCAAAGCAACCAAGTACAAATTCTAATATTTGCTTCAACGAAAACCGAAAATCCAATGAGGATTATCTCGGCAAGTATGAAAACCATTTCTAATGAGCAGATTAGAAATCAACTTATCTAATTTGATACGGGAAATACTTCTGGAAATAGGGTATTACTCAGTACTGTGGTAGTGACCCCTTAACTCTATAGCCGGACCTTCTTCCCCAGGGTAGGTTTTAGAGAGCCCAATGCCTAGAACGCAATAGCCACCGCCTGTCGAGGACAGCGACTCTTAATATGCAAGAAGTAGATGTTGTGGCTATGTTACCCTATTCTTAGTGAATGCCAAGCGAACTCGCCATGGCGGTATGGAATTCACCCACACAAAAACCACGTATCAACAAGCCAGCTACATGTTTGTCAAGCGCAAGGTGCTAGTAAGAGTCTAGGCAGGCTGCTCCTGCATTGCCCGAACTGAAACAGGACAGTACCCACACAATCCGGGTCACAGCAGGCAATAACTTTGATATGCCTTCAGATTGCCAGTGATAAACTCAATAGGAGTTTAGGGCCGCATCTGTCACCCCAAATAGGAATGTATGTTAATGGACCACCTGACGCAGTATTTTCTAGGATTTGACGTTTTTTTCACCGTATTCATGCTCGCAATTCCGACAGAAATGTCATGTTTGTGCCGGAATCAGAGTGTAGCAGATGCCTGGGTGAATGATTGTTCGGCTACTGGGGCTTGCTTGATCAGAAAGGGCTTGTAAGGGGCTTTCTGCATAGCACTGCCGGCTACCGAAGCCACACTGAAAAAGGAACCAGGCACATGTACGGCCACAGTAACCACAGCCGTTGAAGAACGGCTACCTCAGCCGGAGCCAGCGATGGCCCGTTGTCGGACTACCAATTGGAACCCTTCGGAAGTAGATTAAAAATTAGATAACGCAGGGAAGGGACATTGCGCTAATTTTGGTGTCCGAAGGGCTGTGCCGATGGGCCAGAGTCTGGTTCAACAAAGCCAGTGCCAAGCTTCTAGAATGACTCTGATGTGCCGAGTAGAACCTTGCCACCCAAATTGCGCCCTTGGCGACGCTAAATCGGAGTTACCTCACGTTTTGGGCTTAGACCAATGGCTAACATCCTGCAACAAAGTCGCTCCCCCCTCCTTCTGCTGTTTCGGGAGGCAGCACGGCACATGTATCTAGCACGAGGCGACTTCCATAGATCCGAAAGCTTCTTCGACAGCAGCATTAGGACATTGCGCTTTGGGCAGGGCCCGGCGGTGGGTTGGGCCCACATGTGTCAACCTGTCAAATGTGTCAAAAAAACAGACCCTTGCCCCTCTTTGCGTCAAAACTGACACCGGCGCATTTGCAGTCCAAAGCACAGCCAGTGTTATCACACTAGGCGCCCCACCAGACCTCCTCCTCGACTTGGCCACACAGCCCACTATCGAATCAAGGCTCACTCAACTCCCAGGATTCTCTCGTTGTGAGCCATGGTTATCTCTTTAGTCTTTTTGCGCAGCCTTGTCTCATACAAAGGAGGGGGGAGAGGGGCACAAATGGGACAGCTGCGGCTATGGGGTTGCAAGAGTCCGATAGGATAGAACAATAACACGGATGGGGCTGAAAAGGACGGTGAAGGTAGTAATTCCGCTAATGCGCCTTTGGTGCCGTCCATCACCTGCAGTTGCTATTGGTTTAGTTGCCCTCGTGCTCTCAGCTCGTTATTCCGCACCACTGTGGTTGGCCACAGAATGGCTGCAAGCAGGTTGAAACGGTGGCCCTAAAGTAGTTATGGTGTCCAGACCATCTCCTGGGTGTAAAACAGCCAATGCTGGGCTAGTTTCAACAGGGAGGCGTAATGGCTGTTGCCATGTCTCGGGAGAACAAGGATGGAATCGGGGTTTGGCCATACGGAGCAGAGCTTTTACTGGCTCCAAATGTGATGGCAAAAGGATAAATAGTTTTGAAAAAGGACAAGTTTAGTCGGCTTATGCAGCCACCGTAGGGAAAAGTCGGAAAGGTTTAATTTCGGAGCGGACAAAGAAGGGATTGGAAATCGATTTGACAGGTGATGGTTTTGTGCTGTAGTAGTGATAGTCTTGGCTAAAGGGGCGGTATCAATGGATAAAGGGGCTGTATCTGATTCCAGATGGTGTATAAATTGACCCGACTGTGCTGCAGTCTAGATCCCAAGTCCTTTCCAGATTGTGTCGGTGTGTTTGGTGTGTAATAAATACTAAACAATCTCCGCAAAACAACTGAACTTTTCACATATTTCAACCGTTCGGGAACCCGCAGGCGAGATTCCTTTGAAAATGACTGCACCTAGTGTAACCATAGATGACAACAACAAGGACAAGTTCTATACCAATGTCCTGGAGAAGTCCATAACTAAAATTCACGCAAAGCCTGAAGACCTTGCTGATAAACTTGGCGATGTCCACGCCAACCAAATGTCCACTGGCAGAATTGTCATCTGTCTCTCGGCTCTCGCCATGGCTAGTATAATTTCATTTGCCGACCAAACTGGAATAACTGTGGCCTTGCCCCAAATCGCAAAAGATTTAAATGCTGAAAATACAATCAATTGGGCTGGTACCGCTTCATTGTTGGCAAACACGGTATGTCAAGTATTGTTCGGAAGAATGTCGGACATCTTTGGCAGAAAGACGGTGTTGATGGCTT
Organism: Suhomyces panamericanus; assembly: GCA_030582475.1. Taxonomy (NCBI): domain Eukaryota; kingdom Fungi; phylum Ascomycota; class Pichiomycetes; order Serinales; family Debaryomycetaceae; genus Suhomyces; species Suhomyces panamericanus. The sequence continues at coordinate 10,676 of JAKTXI010000080.1, forward strand.
GTTTGGTGGTGCTAGCCATTGGGGATGTTGCATGTTCAGTTGCAAAAACCGGAGTACAATTTTTTGTATTTAGAGCAATGGCCGGAATAGGTAACGGGGGTGTGTCTTCTCTTTCCATGGTCATCTTGAGTGATATCGTCACTCTCAAGCAGAGAGGAAAATTTCAGGGCATTTTAGGGTCTTCAGTTGGAATTGGAAATGCCGTTGGTCCTTTCTTGATGGCTGGTTTCATCAAGGCAGGCAACTGGAGAGCATTTTACTACTTCTTGGCCCCCATGTGCATAGTGGTGATGGTTGCAATTTATTTCTTGATTGACGGGAGAAGCAAGCAATTACTGAGTGTGTTGTCCAAGAGGGACAAGTTCAAAAAAATAGACTACTTGGGATGCTTGACTGTCACAGCAGGTTTGACATTAATCTTGGTTCCCATCAGTGGTGGTGGATCCAGTTACGCATGGAACAGTCCTCTTGTGATTGTCACCTTCTGTGTTGGTGGAGTTTTGTGTATCGCTTTCATCTTGGTGGAGTGGAAAATTCCCGAGCTTCCAATGATTCCACTCAGATTGTTCAAGAATCCTTCTCTCTGCTTGTTATTCGCCTCGAATTTCTTTTTCGGAGCTTCTTACTTCAGTTTCACATATTACCTCCCATACTACTTCCAGGTAGTCAAGGGTAAGGACATTTTGCACACTTCCATTTTCGTGTTGCCATTGGTCTTGACCCAATCGGTGCTCTCCATTGTTGGAGGTCAGATCATCTCCTTCACTGGCCATTACTTGTACGTTGTCGTTGCTGGCTTCTCCATTTGGACTTTGGGCAACGGGCTCTTATTGTTGTGGAACCGGACTCTCAATGACGGCATCTGCGTGCTTATTTTGCTCATTATGGGTACTGGTGTGGGCTTGACATTCCAGCCATCCATGGTTGCAGTTCAGGCTCAAGCCAAGAAAGCAGACAGAGCTGTGGTGATTTCCACAAGAAATGTCTTGAGATCCTTGGGTGGTTGTATTGGCATTGCATTGGGTTCCACTATTGTGAGCAACAGTTTGCTCGCAGATTTGAACTCTTCTAAAGCCAAGGCCACTCTTTCTCCTGAATACATTTCCGACTTAAGGGCTCACATCTACTCCAAGGTGTCTACCGATGGGTTGCAACCCAACCAAATTACCTATGTGAGAGATTTATACGTGCATGCACTTCACAATTATTTTTACATGATTATTCCATTTTTGGGATTTTGTGTTGTGGGCTCGTTATTCATCAAGGATAGGGGATTGTGTTGTATTGATGAACTTCCAGAAGTTCCTGCAACCAAAAACAGTGGGGAATCGGGTTATACCATTAGCACGTCAACATCTCGTACTTCGAGGGCTAATGATAAGGTCTAGATAGATATATATAGAATAATTATAATATTAACATTTTCAACCATGCAACCACTTCAAAGCGCTACCACATTTATTTGCCTTGGTTTCCACAAACACGTCGTTGCACATTTGCGGAAAATCGTCGAGGGTGAAAATTTTGTACATCAAGAATAATGTAATTGGCATTTCTATCAGTGTAACTAAGAATCTATTCCCCAGCTACTATTGCAAGCTTTTCCTGTTATTTTTCACTTTCAATTATACCTTCGCTTGACCCCACCAACAATTTGTCACAATATTTTGTATGCAACGTCTTAATTTGGAGCGAGGAATATTATCTGGGAGAATGGGGGTGAAATCAGCACAAACCACGCCCAATTCTATTGTTGAACAAACGTTGCGGCTGTATGTACGACGGGCATGGCAAGGTTGGCATCACCAAACATTTTGGCTTCTCTTTGCATCGATGTCAGATTGTCTAGATGTAATTAGTGTGTCTCACCAGCAGAGTTTTCCTGCATTGGGACGGACTGTGCATGGGTATTCTTGGCGCTGCGTATGCATGCTGTGGCCAGAGTTAAATACGCATTATCTACGCTAATTTAGCTATTGGCAAACACCGCATGAAAACGCCTTCAGCTCCTGCCAGCTGAAATGAGAACAATACCTACGCCTGCCAGTGTGTTAGTGTCGCTTGTAACTTCTTTTGTTTGGGGTGATGCTTAGTTGCTGCAGGGTCTTCTCGGTGGTGAAAATATAAGGCATTTTTGGTATCGAAAAATATCTGCAAGCCACTGCAAGCACCTGCAAGCCTTTTGAAAGTTAAATTTTTGCTCGGGACGAAATCGGAGAAGGTGTGTTTTGCTAGATGCTAAGCATTTTGCTGGGCGGCCTGGAATGGATGGAGGGGCTTATTGGAATGAAGGGTTAATTTCGGCAGAATCCAGCCGGAAATGGTACTGATTTGGGCTCTATGCGCATGGCACGTGTTTTACCTCACGTGACCAGACATCAACATCGCGCTCTTCCAAACAATTACACATCTAATTACCTTCTATTCCATGTCCTACCCCTCAGTCTCCTCCCAAAACCGATATTTTCCCGGAAATAAACCCTCAGATAGGTCCAGATTTCATGACTCTGCCAGATTATCCGATTTTGTTCGGCATCTGAGCCGTTCTGCACCTTCTAAAGACCTCCCAATACAACCAAGTGCAAGACACTCTCTTCCAAAAACAAGGCGGACCCCGCGTTCTTCGCGAAGTTTTGACAGTCAATTGCCGGAAGACTCGGCGCCGGACTTGAAATACACGTATCGAGACCGTGACCGTCCCATAAGCCCCATTCCTTTGGTCTCTCGACATCACACCAATTTTGGAGATATACAAGGCACTAGAAATAGAACGCCAACATTGAGCACATTGAGCGGAGAATTGGGTACAGGAAGATCCATCCTTCGCAGCCACACTACCAGATCCCCCATTCGGTCCCTAAGCTCCGATTTGACGTCTGCACATAGGCCGATGGATCTCTACAAGTCGTCCCGTTACAGCAGTCGAGTGTCTAATCCCGGAAGAATACAGAAGAAACATACCAGCAGCAACAGCGAGAACGGGTTGTTTGGTAGATTGAGAAACTACCTCGGAAAAGTGGTCCTGCGGTACGAAACAGATGACGCAAGTGTGGATAATGTGCGATCGGTTCTTGGGACGTCCCAAACCAGAAGCGCAAGTAGACACACAGAGAATGACCTAGAACACCAGCTACACAAGAGGAAAATCGACCAGCAATTCGCTGAAATGGAGGATTTGAGAACAAGACGTTCGGACCCATTTAGTGCCGAACGCAAAAGGGTGTCCTTTCTTTCAGATGTGCCAAACGACAGAGTGGAAACTAGAAGCAAATACTCAGTTACGTCAAATTCCGCCGCCACCGACCAAAAAATACAGCGTTTAGCGGCCGAACATGAAATTGTGGTGGAAAGGCTCAACAAGAAAATTAATCAACTAACAGAAAGATGCACCCACCAATCTGACGAACTTGCCAAATTAAGAAGCGATATTTTGCAGTTGACCAGAACCAACAAAGAATTGGTGCTGAAAATAGACCAACAAGAGGCGGACAACAGATCAAAATTTAGTCAGTTGGAAAAAGAAGAACTGGAAATTGCTACCCAGCTAATTAAGCTAGAAAAAAGAAACAAGGAGCTAGAAAACTTGGAAATAGAGCTTAAATCCCGGTCATTTGATTTGGACCAAAGGGAAAAAGAAATGCACGAGGCTGAATTAAAGGGCCGTATGAAAGCAAAGTTAATTGCAGTCAAGGAGGAATACGAGAAATTGAATTTCGAATTGTCCCAAGATGCGCTTCAAATACGGACCTTGATAGACAAACATCAAGGTGAGTTCAAAAGGGTAAGAAAGCTTTTGGGCTACACAATCGAACCTATTAATACATCTTTGCTAGAGACAAGGGACCAATATGCGACGATATTCGAGAAAATCGAGTACGAAATAGGGCTTTTGAGGTCATTCAACAAGAATGAAGACGTGACCGTTGACCAGATAGACAACGCTAGTGTCGAGACCCAATTCAGAGTCTTCAGAGATGAGCTTTTGAAAACAAAAGTGTCCAAAGAAGCCAAGCTAAAAGAAATCACCGAGACTATTCTTGTGCTTAATCCTTCTAAGGATTCTGCTACGACCTTGCGCAAGCTCTTTGTCAAGAAATTCAAGCTCCTCTACAAGTTGAAAGCGATAAACCAGATCTTGACCAACTTAAATCAAGTGTTTGAGTTGCAGGAAGACTCAAAAATCTTGCAAGAACTCGGCTTTAGCGGCTACAAAAACGTCAAGGGCGCATATGCAAAGATCAAAAGGGAAATCGACGAACGGTACATCTAAATATACAATGTCGATTTTACTTTTCGCAGCCAGAGTAAAGTATGGTATATTCCTGTATGTAGCACGTGACGCGATGGATAAGGCCAAAGACGCGTCTCAATAGACACAACTTGACCAACCTCGTATTCAAGACATAGACGCTCCAGTTTATGGAAAACGCTTGTTTCTGCATCCAATCGTTCCTGGGCAAAGCTCCTGTTTATATATTGTCTTTTTTCTTCGAAAAAGGTCCATTTTTCAGTGCTCACTTGTTCACATCCACCATCGTAAGATCATTAAAGTGTCTTCATATCAGCTTAATACCATCCAACTTTCAACCATATAGTCATCATGTCCACTTCACTTCCCATAAAACTTCAGCCTTCGAATCTCCGGCCCATTGCATACCGTATTCTCTCCAAAAAGCACGGTCTCAACATCAAGACAGATGCTTTGGCATCACTCACAGAAGTCGTCAGCCACAAGTTCGGATCGGATTGGAAAGGTGCCAAATCGCAACAGTTTATCGAGGAGATTGCTCGAGTGTGGAAAATCGAAGACCGGGGCTTGTTTATTGATGGAGAGGGCCTTAAACAAGTTCTCAAAGAACTCAACAAAAAGAGCACCATTGAAAGCTCAAATGTCCCCGTGGTAGCTGGACGTACAGACACCATCGTTGACGAGGGTATAGAAGAAGAAATTGCCGAGGATGTCATCAATTGGAAGGATTATTTCAAGGTTATCAATCCAAGCGATCAACCCAGATTCAAGTTCGACAAGAGCAGAAAGCAGTTCAACTTAATCACCCCAAGTACTACTAATGGGCATGCAATGTTATCCAAGTCACTTGAGTCAACGGTGGAATTGTTCTACAATCGGTTTAATCTCATTTCAGATCGTCTTTCAAGACACGAAAACTTCCAAAAGGCATCATATTCAAGTCTTTCGTCGTTGAGAAGACTGGCCTTGGCAAGCACTTCCATTGACGGCTTAACGGGTTCCAATGAGGTATCTCTAATCAAGAACGTGTTGGGTAGAGATGGAAGCAAGTTCATTCTATTCGGGTTATTATCCAAATCAGCAAGTGGAAGCTATATCCTAGAAGATTCAACAGACTACATAGAGTTGGATCTTAGTCAGGCATACAAGGCCGAAGGCTCCTTCTATTGCGTGGGTATGTTCTTGATAGTAGAAGGAATTTACTCTGCCAATGGCGGGTCCATGAACCAATTGAATGACTATATTGGTGGATGCTTTCATGTTAGTATAATTGGCCATCCTCCTGCCGAGAGAAGAGACATTAGCAGTGATAATTATGGAAATTTGGACTTTCTCGGTATCCAGGGAGCACCAACTGGAGTGTCGTTAAACTCCAAGGTTGAAAAGACTCTTAAAGTTAACAAGGCTTGGAGAAAACGCTTAACTTCCCTCGAAAAATCATTGCATAACCACAGAATCATCATGTTGGGATCAGATTGTTATCTCGATTCATTCAAAGTTTTGGATGGTCTTAAGAAGCTCTTTGGGGTAATTGAGAATGAACTCGAAGAAGAAAAGGTCGAGCCTCTAGCTATTGTGATGGTCGGATCTTTCACCTCGAAGCCACTCACAGCCACTAACTCTTCTGTGTCGTCCATCTCAAATTCTGAGTACTATAAGAGTAATTTTGACAACCTTGCCAATATACTTTCGGGATTTCCAAAGATTCTCAATACCTGCAAATTGATCTTGGTTCCAGGTAAAAATGATCCATGGCAAACGACATATTCCCTTGGAAGCACCAATTTGAACTATTTACCCCAGAAAATGGTTCCCATGGTATTTCTCAATAGACTTGAAAGGCTTTTCCCTAAAGGCAATTTTATTCGGGCCTGGAATCCGTTTAGATTGAATTATTTATCGCAGGAGATCTTGGTGCTAAAGGATGATTTAATGAGTAAATTCAAACGGAATGACATCATTTTCGAGCACGACTTGGAGCTTGAAGAGCAGAAGTTGCAGAAGGAGAAGGCTGAGTTGGGCAAGGACGACGAAAGAATTAACAACCTTGTTCAGGAGAAAAACGGCGATGTTCACATACCTGAAAAAATTAAGCAGGCCCGAAAATTGGTCAAGACATTGTTGGATCAGGGCAATTTGCGGCCGTTTTTGCGAAGTTTGAAGCTCGTAGACCCAAACTACGACCACGTGCTTCGGATAGAGCCACTTCCGTCTGTTCTCGTATTACATGATGCCAACGTCGAAAATTTCGAAGTGACATACAACGGATGCAAGGTTGTGAATGTGGCGAAATTATTATCCAGCAGTGGACGGAAAATCAACTACGTGGAGTACATTCCAGCAGTGAAAAAATTCGAGTTCAAGGAGGTATTTTTCTGAAGGCATATGTGGACCCACGGCAGCTCTGTCTGTCAGCAGGGGACAGAGATCACAAACCCCTGCAGCTCATCCGATGCTCATTCGAGTTGGCTAATTTTGTGACCGCATAACGGTCGCATTTGGCGTCATTCCGGGCCATTAGTACAGTGGAAAATGGTTCAATGGGTTAATTTGATGCGATATAATTAGACGAGAACCAGAAAATGTCCCGAATTTTGTAGCCAGGTTGCAGGAAAAGCTATCATGTGGATATGTGCGTGATGAGACGGTTTGTAGACGTGGGGAGGCTGGAAGAGGGGACTGGTGATTAGGAAGGGTGCAACTGGTTATGTGTCGGTAGGCACACGACCCATTATAGAAACACGATTTCCAAGTAAAGGAGAACTCCCCATTTCTCTCCATACTCCACGCAAAATGAGCCAAGAACCCGCCATATTGCAACAGCTGTTCCTCCACGACAAGCACGTGGCCTATGTCATTGAACAGGACTCGCACCGCGCCTACGAGTACTGGTTAAGCGAGCATCTTAGGATGAACGGCTTGTACTGGGGAGTCACCACTTTGGCCGTCATGAACGAATTGGAGGCCAAACTTCCTCGGAACAAGGTAGAGGAATACGTCATGAGCTGTTGGGACGCGAAAAAGGGCGCATTTGGCGCGTTTCCGCGCCATGACGGCCACATCTTGTCCACGTTATCAGCACTCCAGATTCTCCTGACCTACGATGTGGCCATGCCTACACTTGGAGCTGAAAAGCGTGAACAACTTACAGCCTTCATCAAGGCGTTACAGAAGAGCGACGGAAGCTTCCAGGGAGACGAGTTCGGCGAGATCGACACCCGTTTCTCCTACACTGCGCTTTCGTCGCTTTCGATATTGGGCGAATTGACCCCAGAAATCGTGGATCCCGCCATTGAGTTCATCATGAGGTGCCAGAATTTCGACGGGTCCTTCGGCTTGGTTCCAGGAAGCGAGAGCCATGCAGCCCAGGTGTTCACGTGCATTGGTGCCTTGGCCATCACCGACAAATTGCATTTGATTCAGGACGACACCAAGTTGAACAACTGGCTTAGTGAGAGACAGGTGTTGCCCAGTGGCGGGTTCAACGGAAGACCCGAAAAATTGCCCGATGTGTGCTATAGTTGGTGGGTTTTGTCGTCGTTGGCGATTTTCCAGAAGAAGCACTGGGTGGATCTTCAAAAGCTTGAACAATTCATCTTGTCGTGTCAAGACGGAGAGGCCGGCGGAATCAGCGATCGTCCTGATAACCAGACCGATATCTACCATACGTGCTTTGGAATCGCCGGGTTGAGTTTGATCGATTACAAACAGTACGGATTCAAGGACATAGATCCGGTCTATTGCATGCCTCGGGAGGTTACCAAGCATTTCAACAAGTGGAAGGCCAACCAGAAGAACTAGGCTGTGGTTATGTGTCGAGCAATCCAGATTGAGTTCAGTGGCATGGGAAACCAGTTTCTGGTATATGAATCAACGAATATTGAGACTGTGTAGGATAAGACACAATAGACCTGTGCTAATGGTTCCTGGAGATTAATTCTAGTAAGGTTAAAATGTTACTACTTGAGTGAACCTGGTGGTGATTCTTGTCAGTAAGGCTTCTATGATAACTAGTTGAATGAGCTGGTGATTAATGTTAGCGATATTAGATGCTTACTTACTTGACCAAAGCACCACCTTTCAGTGGAAGTGCTTGCTGAATACTTCAAATACTTCCTGGTTGATTATCAATAAGCTTCTATGGAAATTCTAGTTGCTTCCTTGATACTTGTCTTTCGGTGTACTATGAAATTTTAAAGTATACTTTGGTTAATTCTTGTTAGCAAAGATGAAATTCTAGTTGACTTCCTTGATACTTGTCTGTCGGTGTTCTATGACATTCTAGAGAATACTTCCTGGCTGACCCTCCTGGTGATCTTGTCTTCAGCAAATTTCCATTTTATGCTAGATGAATACTTCCTTGTTGGCAGTCAACTAGAAAATTTTCTAGTTGATTCTTCCTAGGGATTCTTGGTCAGCATGCCTCTAAATTGCTACCTGACTTCCAAGTTACTTGTCTATGAGCAGTTTCCAAGAAGACTGTCAAATACGACTTAGCCTTGCCTTGGCTCTTGCAATTATTGTGGGACTCGTTTTCTCAACGCATTCTTCTAATTAATTACCTTTTCAAGATATTCATTTTCTGGAACGGAGTCAAGTATAATTGATGCAAACCGCTAAAGTTTAAAGCAAATATCTTGCAGCACCACCCACTGTTCTTGGTTTCTTGGTACTACTGGTACCGTATTCCCACTCTGACGTCCATGCAACCTCCATTCCCGGAAATTGCGCTGTGGGCACCGGGGATTTTAGGAACCAGCCTCGTTTGTGAGGAATCGCAAATATCTCAACAATAATAGCATATTCGAGCCCAGCAAAGCTAATATTCCGAACAGGGCCAGCAGTACCCACCGCGGCTAGGACCCAACAACTGTCGGAGTACTAGGAGTAGTTCTGAGAAATATTCCGAATTTGGTGCATATCCCCATGTAGGTGTAGATCTTCTGCGTGGAAGACAATAGGAAAAGTCCGAAGTAGAAGTGCTTCCAGCTTTGGCGATACGGCTGCTCCTTAGGCTGGCATTGTGGCAGTGCCAGATTTCGTTCCCTAGCAAATGCCGACACAAAATATGCTACGGATAATTATATTGAATAGGGGAATATTTTGTTCTGGAGGAGCAGCAAATTGGGGTTGTTTGTGATCGCTCCAACGGCGTTTGTACGATTGGTGCTTCATTGCACTACGGATGTCTGTGATGGACGACAGCGAACCGTCGAAGAGCCAGGATCGACGAAGAGTGGCCGTAATTACAAGGTCAAAATAGGCTGTATTGATGCGCAGGTCGACACCTAATTCTGTAATGACACTGCAGGTCCACACTGGAGATGTGGACACTCACCTATGGACACGTTAGGTGGACACTGAATTCTCTCCACTGCAATTTTCTCCACTGTATTCTTTTCCACTGTATTCTCTTCCATTTTTCCCTTGCTCTTCTACTCTTCTCTTTCTATCTGTTTAATTCTACGACAGACTTCCCTTTTCGTCACTGCAGCTCTATCTCCTGCATGTCTCAGTCCTTCATGGTCTCTCGTCTTCTACTGTTCTTAGCCTCTTGACGGATTCGTGCATGGTTCCCAATAATGCGCAAGGCGATTACTCGACTGGGTAGCATTGCCGCTACCCTCTGGAGAAGACGCCTCTGTATCTCCAGCAAATCCTGGAATCCAAGAATGGGCCCCCACGACCACCGCCATAATAAACATCAGCGAGCCTAATCCAGCATATGCCCGATCCAATGCCAACACGCCAATTATAACCGGGAAATGCGCCCCGCCGGACCCCATTACCATAACCGTTCCTAAGAGAGGTGATCTTGGCGAGAGAGGCAGGATGGCAATGTCCCAAACAGGAGAGGAGAGGAGGGCCTAGAGGGAGGGCTCTAGGCCTTGCTGGAATGGAGGGGATGGGCGAGGCAAGACGGGCCGAAAGGCTGTGAAAACAGGAGGTGTAGAACAGCTGGGTCTGCCAGGCCGTGGAATGTCGCAAATGTGCAGCCCGATGTCCTGGCACACAGAAATATTATGAAACCTAATAATATGGGAATAGTGTCTAACAAGGCAAAAAAATACCCCGGGAGGCCGGCCTGCAGGGAGGGCCCAACTTAGTAGTATTATCTGGGGGGGAGGAACAAAATATTGGCCGGTGGCGGCAGGAACAAGCGGCCGCGTGATGTGCATTTATGCATGGAATGCCTACTACTGCACCTGCGCCAGGAAAATCATGCCACTGGTGCATGACACACTGAGCTACATACCCTCTGGCAACCCATGCCTGGAGCCCCAGAGCAGCACCAGCGTTGCCTCCACCACCGCACGATCGGATCTGACAGGGCCCACCGGCGCCGCAGAGGCGGGCCAGCGCCCCGCCAGCATTCTCGCCGGGGGCATCTGGCTACGTGCATCGGCGCATCACTTTGCGGGACACGCATGCCCATGCATTAGGGTGCATTAGGGTGCATGTGGCTGCATGGCGTTGGCAGCCTCCACCGAGTCCGTTTCATGGTCCTGTCCAGCCTGGGGCCTCGGGGCCGTGCCATCGGTCCTGGAGCTTCGGGGTAAACGAGGAAGTTGGCCCTTCCTCGCCCCTCACCCAAGCACCGCGGCTAACCCAGCCAGGGGCCGCTTTCGCCTTTCTTTCACACCTTTCAATCTTCCTCGGATAAATAGGGTCTTCTGTCCCGGCCTGGGCCCGTGGCGCCAGACGACGCCTGGCTCGGTCTCCCGACCCTTTGGGGTCTGCGGCGCCTCCTGTACCAGTGGCCCGCCAACCTTCGCTCGGATCTGAACGTCCCTGACCGCTCTGCTGCACGTTCCGATTGTGGAGGAAAAGTAAATGCCAGCAATCGTATGATTTGCACCAACGGCGCAAGTTGCAACGGAGGAGGTGAAACTGGCGGTGGTTGTGGACTGGTCTACGCCGTCGGTGGTGGACTTGGTGGTTGTGGTGGTCGTGGTGATGGTTTTGGTGGTTTTGGTGGCCGTGGAGCGAACCCGTCCATGCCCTGGCCTGAAATATTATGGATTGCATTTTCTGAGCCCAGGAAGGTTTTAGAGAGCATGTCCAAGAAGGAAGGCACCAAGGATCCAGCGGTAGGAGCGAGGGAGCCGGTAACGCGCCTATGTGGAACGGGGAGGGTGGAGACTGAAATAGTGGTGGTGGAGACCAATGGAAAGGAGACCAATGTAATGGTGGAATAACGAGAATGCACTGAATAGGATGGCGAAAGGAATGATAGGTAGTCTACCGAGGAAGCCACGTCGAGTTGGAATGCCCAGAATGACCGTTGTAGTGCAACAGGCACTCCACAACTTGTCCACGGCAGTTCCACACCGTTCACACAGGTGTCGTTCGAAAGGCCAGGGCATCCAGTTGCGAGGCGGCAATTTGGCGAACGGCAACCTCTCGCTTGTGACAGGCATCGGAGGGATCTATAGACGTCTAGGGGCATCTGGTGGCGTCCGGTGCCAGGCCATTCCAGGAGACAGTTTGACTCCAATTACATTCATATCCGGGCCCCATGCCGACAGTCGCCTCCAATTACTCTGGCGAGGCTGCAGTCTGCAGCCACCGTGCATTGATCCACTCGCTAACACGTAGTGCAGGGCTCGCACTGCGGGGACTTCGCAGACACTGGGCCTGCAACCTGTGGGGGTAGTCATGGGGACGATGGAAGCACGCCAAAGTTAAACTCGTAAAGCCAGCGTCCGCCGACCGCAGGAATAAACAGCCTGCCAGCAAAAGCAACGGTGAAATAGCCCTGGCGGGTTAGGAACTGGGGGCTGTTTCTCCGATCCCACAGCCCGCACACCAGCGGCAGATTATGATACTCATCGCAGGTTTCCAACGAGAATGCTGCGACTGCGAAAACGGAAGGGGGAGGAGGGGCGGTACAGCGGGCGTCCTCAGCACAGAATGGAATGGAGGAGGAGGGAGCCGGGGTCGGAGGCTGCGCATATGGGCTGCAGCAGCAGAGCGCCGCAGATGTCACCGCCAGGCCGCCAGGTCCCCCGCGGTCGGCGTCGGCGTCGGCGGCGCGCGCATGACATTGCTTCATGCGCCCAAGCTTTAAAACTGGCATACGTCTAGACTCTGCGATCTGGCAGGAGGGGGGTTCCTAATCGACTGTGTCATGAAACGATCTGTTCTCTCACGTCGGGACGTTTCGATGGGAGTGGCGGAAGACCGGCACGCCCGCGTCCGGAACGTAGGCGCAGGTTCCGGGGCCCGCGAGGCCCCTGGGTCGGCGTCGGTGGCCTCATGCACCTTCGGTCTAGACGGCGCACCTGTCGCGTCCTCGATAATTTTGCTGGGACGCACCATGCACCTGTTTGGCGGGAACACATCTGGGGTACCTTACGGATGTGGTGGCAGTTTGCGTCAAGGGGAATGTAGTGTTACATATTAATAATGATTACTCAGACTTATTAAGGCCTATACAGTGTCGTGGTCATGAATCTATATATGGACGGTCTTGAAACCTATAGTGAAGTCGTGGTCATGAAACCTTTACAGTGGATCGGTGTCGTGGTCGTGATAGTAATGATACAGGAGGACTATGTAGGGTGCGCTGTTTGAATGTCTTTGTCTCGTTGCTGGATGTGAATGTAGTACTGTGTAGACTAACTGTTCAGTCGTTTTGATTCTTCTGACTGGAGTGACAGTAGCCAGTAGTTCTGCTCTGTTTCAGTCAATCTTTCTCTGTCTGTCTGTCTGTCTGTCTATTTCAGTCTGACTGTCTCAGTCGTTCGGTCGGTCTGTTTCTCTCTCTTTATTTAATTCAACAAGAAGTTGATGGAGTGGTGGGACTTTTTGCGCCCCGAAGGCTGGAGATGGAGGTTGTGGATGCTGGTGCCGGTGCTGGTCCCACTGATGATTCGTCTCCATCTGAACTGGCACGCGTTGGGCGTTCTGTCCTGGAAGAATGTGGAGATTTCTCTCCAGCCGAGCTTCTGCACCTCTTTGAGTTCACGAAGTAGTTTGTCTTCTTTGGCAGACCACGTCGTCGACTGCTTCGACTTCCTCTTCACGGGCATGCCGCCGGCCATGGCGATGCCCGGCACGTACGCCATGGTGCTGCCGGCCATGGGCGCCGGTTGCATGTGCAACCCGGCCGACGGATGTATTATGGGGCCGTAGGAGGCTCCATGCATCTGCTGTTGTTGCTGCTGTTGGTAGTACACATACTGGGTGTATGCATGCGAGGCGCCAGGAACACCGGCGTACTGCAACTGAGAGGCGTCGGCAGGCTTGGCCGCGTAGTAGGGGGCCCTGGACGGCTGGGCCGAGAATGCTAGAGGAGGGGACGACGAGGTGGACATGCTTCTGGTGCTAGATCCCGGCTGGGCTGCGTAGTAGTAGCGGGAGGGAGTGTACTGAAAGTACAGGTCTGACAGGTCGGCAGCCTGGGCTGGGTACAGCTGGCTCACGGGCGAGCCCGTGGTCAGCGAGGCGTCGTACTCGTGGGTCTCGGGAAGCGCGGTGGAGATGGAGGGCAATGAGTGGTTCCTAGTGTCGTAGGCGAGGCTGTACCGGGCAGGGTGGGCGGAGATGTGGTTAGGATTGGACATTAAGGATAGCATAGCAGCGGTGGGGAGTGTGGCGGGGGAGGAAGGGCAGGGGAGATGGTGGAAGGGCCGGTTCTGAAAAGGCAGGTGCTGATATGTGGCCAGAAATCGATTTGGGTCCAGGTTCAGGGGAAAGTGGCCAGGGGAGTGATTTCACGGGCCCGTAGATAACGCTGGGGAAAGTACGGGGAGAAAACTGGCACGACTGGCGGTTTAGCAGCGGTCGATGGAGTCACTGGCTAATTCCTTGCAGTTAAATGAACTGGAGCGATGATCTTGCAGTAGCTATATAAGCTGGACGCCACAAGAGTCGGGAGAAGATCAGAGGATCAGAGGATGCGGTTTATCAACCCAGACGTCAATATAATAGATTGCCTTTGCAAAAACAATAGATACAACGCTAACAAGGCCTGGTTCTTACCGAGAATGCAGGAACAGTAGAACAATTAGCACGGCTTTTTGTAGTGATGAGAAGGCTGCAAACAATAGCGGGAGTGGTGGTTTGGGGAGAGAATGGCTAATTGGCAGTCAAACGGCAATAGTTAGGAAGGTGGAAAAGGTAGAGGATATTGAACGGTATAAATATTGGCTGCAGATATTGATAGGATTGTAATTAGGACTAGATAGTTGGTGCAGGGCACATAGTACTCTCCTTGGTTCTCTAGCATAAACCTGCGCTACTTGCAAGTTTTAGTTAATCAACAAACCTCGATAAAATAATCGAAACCAGAAATAAAAAATACTTTTTGTACGTGCTTGAATGCATCAAATAATTATATTGGCAACAATATTTCCTACTGCACAATTTTTTAGCAGCTCCTAAACCGCACTTGGTCAACGCACACTGGCTGCCATTCCCTAAAAAAAAAAAACCTGCCCCACTCGCCACAAAGTCGTTTTAGAGTTGGAGCATTATTTTCTTGCCAATTTTTCTACAATCAGAAGCTACTGAAAAAAAAAATTCCACAAGTAACCTGGCCACAGTGAAGAATATTCATCTTGAAACATATTGTCTTGAATTTTTCTAGGGCAACAACGTCTGCCTAAGGCATGCTGGCAATATTCGCTGTTTCCGCCCTAAACCTACCTCTAGCCCCGTCGAATGGCCAGATTTGTGGCCGCACCTCCTAATTCCGCTGCTTTGGGAAACCAGGGTTGTAGTCCCCCAATTATGAGGCAATAGCGGCCGATACTGTCAGTAAACACGCACCCGGTGTTATGTGAGGGCCGTGACCGAGGTTCTTCCCTTCCAGATCGCGTAGAGTCCGGTCGTTGGTTTGGACAGCCGGACTGGGGCTTCAACAATTGTGGGCCAACTTTGGGTCGGCGCAAAACCCAGTGACAACATTCCATGGCAGGGGAAGGAGGTGGAAGGGCGTCTGGACAAGCAAGCTGGAGAATTTGGGCAGAGTTTTGGAACCCAAGTGGTTGTGGGTCTACCCCGTGCTGTGCGCTTGCATCTCCATGCATGTTACAGTTGATGGTGCAGAGCTATGCATGGTTTCGCATGAGGATGTTAATCTCCATGCGCAATTATGCATTACGCACCAGGAGCCAGATTGTCGGGCGGGGGGGCAGAAAAGCGATCTGCCAGGTGAAACGAGAGCAAATCTGCTAACACTGGATATCAGGAGATTCTATTTTGGCTAGGGTCGACGGGCCAGGATTTGGGAGCCAGGGTTTACGAGCGTCTGGACCCGTCCAGGTGCTAGATCGTTGGACAAACCGTTATCTCCAAGTTGTGGTTGAGACGTGCGTGTGCTGCAGCCCCCAGCCCCCGGCGTGTAGGCGAGAGCTAGGTGCTGCAAGCTGCCGCTGCAGCCCATTGCACATAATGCGCCGGCCCTGATCTGCACCCGGCGCCATTCGCGGTCCCCCGTCAAAAGGGCCCGCTTCTGGCCACCCATGGCACCGTCCATGGCCAACGGCCTCACTTCACACCCCCAGAGGTCCTGGGCCAACATCCGGTGGTGGTGTGCACCGACCCCATCGAGTCTGGCCCGCGCATTTTCTCCTGTGACAACTGTCGCACATTCGACGGTTGACAATAGACTGGCAGCTCTAAAAAGCTTAATTGATGCAGAGGACGAATGGGCGCACCAGTCCAGAAGCACTGCCGAATCTCGACCAGTGGCTCCAGTGGGGGGCCGGTGGTCCAGGCAGCTGACCGCGCATACGGGGCTGCCTCGAGGGCTGTCGTTGGACGGACGCCGGCGTGGATCTTGGCTCGTAAGGAGCAGATGTCTAAGATAGCACCCTAGTGATGGGCATCGCATGGGCGTGCATTCGGTGTCAAGCAGGACGTCAAGGCATGTGCCACGCAGTCACGGGGGGTGCATGGCGCAGACGATGGCGGTGCATGGTGCAATGGGCAGCAGCTGCTGCCGTCTAGGTCTCTCCCCCGGACCCTAGGGCTTTGAAGTGCCATGGCGTGTCGCCAGGCAATTAACCACCTTGCGGGCCTCACGCTGCAGCGAAACGGGGTCTGGTGGGCGAACCTGGGCCCATGCCCGGGTGGTGAAACATCTGCCCACCCTGGATTCTGGTGCATGCCGCAGTTGTTGCAGGCTGCAGCGAGATGCAGGCCCTCGTCCACCGCCCCCAGCGGCCACAGCGTGCGCAGTATGCGTCCACCACCTAGGCCCCACCCAGTCGTGCGCCGCCCCTCCCTACAAAATACCTAGGTGCTACATGCCAGGGGCGAAAACGGCGTATTGTACTTGAAACCATCGCCGCAGTTTCGTCTATTATATGCGGCGCCCTCCCAGTGATTTGATCCGTGCTGATGCCGCAGGCACTTGCCTGCAAAGCAGCAGCAGGTGCAAGTAACAATCGCAGGGCATACCAAAAAATGGCCTAATGCCGGGCCACCTTGTGCACCATGCGTCTACTGGCATGCATCCGCATTGCCATTCTGGGACTAGTGTCCTTCCCCAGATTATTGCTCGATACTCCAGCGCCGGCGCCTGCCTGGCTCCTGACACCTCCAGGGTGCTCCCCTCCTCACCCCAGACCATGGGCTGGGGACCTGGGCCCCCTGCTGCCTGGCTCTTGAGACCTGGTCTTTCCAAGTGCCCGCATTCCAGCCCATGCAGCCTGCTATGCGCCATATGCGACCCGATGCACCCAGCACACATTGCGCTGCCATGGCCATGCTTCATCGCCAGACGTAACCTGTTCCATGCCTCTCTCTGCTCTTGCCCCATGCTCATGCTGCCCCTTTGATGCACGCTCAGCAGGCATCATCATATTCAGCCGCAGCCCATGCACCAAACGGAGAACCGTCATGCAGTCATTGCCGTCCATTGCATTGACCCAAGCTGGATCATCGCCATATCGTGCTATTCCGAGCCCCAGTGCCACCTGCCCACAATTGGGAAATACAACTGCATTGCTAAAGTGCCAAAGTGCCAAAGTGCCAAAGTGCCAACAAAAGTTCCGTTTCCATGTGCAATGTGCCAATGTCATAGGTGCATATCCAAAAACGTCAAAGGCAGTGTCTAGATCTATTAGCTGAATACTCTAATCTACTGTACACAAGCTCCCTTCTTGCTCCCTTCTTTCTTATCCATTAACCCTGTCCATAGAGCCTGTAATTTGTAATTTGTGCCTGTCCATTGAACCTACACATTAATCTATCCTGTCCTCCAACATAGCATTCTATACTTCATTACCTCTCTGTCATCTCTCTCCTTTGCGCAACATGCCATGGAATCTTCGACAGCGCCCCACAAACCCTATTGCTCCCATTCCCTGCCAAATCCGTGGCGCTTCCGGTTCCGATTCCCTGGCCCCAATGCAAGGTTCCATCACATGGAGCTCCGCACATTGCATATTCGTATGTGCCGCAGCTTAAATCATGTATGTAAGGTCGAGTATGTCCAAATCAGCAAACCCAACCGAAGGCCCAGGGCCGATCCACGCGAGATGGTCTGTGCATGTTCTGCCTGGTGGCTGGTGCTTTGGGCGCAAGAAACGCCGAATCAGTTCGCTTTGGCCTGAAACACCTGTACCGCAGTGGTGAAACATGGACCTGGAGTGCAATAGTGAGACTACGCTGGGCATATGCTTAGAATGTCGGCTATACAGGCTAGAGGGAAGTGTCATAGAGAGATAATAAAGGCGATGGTGGTGATAATGGCATTGACCATGAACAGTCACCATACATTTCCATTCAACCCCATTTCCTTTACTACCATTTTTCACCACTTCCATTTTATTCACGTTCACCTTGGACTTGGAATGGATGACACCACGCGGTGCACGACGCCAGGGTTAGATGCTTTGTGCTAGAGACAGCGCAATTGACGCCATCTCCCATCACATGTAGCCAAGACAATGGCTGAAGCCAGGCTTTCCCCTTTCGCTGCGGGAGCTTTTCCCGTATTTCAGGCAGTAGTCACGCTGGCAAATCTCAGGCACCAGTTGTAGGCGACTCATCATTCCATGGTCTTCGCTTCAGGCACCAGCGATTGCTGCTTTGGGAGTTCTCGGCGGTCTGGCCCCGCAGAAACTCGCCGTGCCAATGCCCCAGCTCAGGCTGTTCTGGAACTAGTTGGAGACACGGCCTGGCCACCTCCGCCCGGAAAAACTGACGGAGGAGGCACGTCAACGCACACGTCGCCCACGAGCTGCACACAAGATAGATCTTCACGGCTCCGATCCGTCCTGCTTCGTAAATCGGCCCTGTCGATGTGGCCCTTGGCAGCAAGCGGTGATTTGCGGGGACAAAGTTCATCCAGCGTCCCGCAAGCCAGGGCAAAAATAGCCGCAAACTCAGAGCTTAACCTTAAATGGCATTCTGGGTTTAAGCTTCGCTCTATGCTCCAGAACTTCCAAATTTGACCGCCCATTGTTCATACTCTTCTAGCCCTTCGCTAGAGACACTGGGCCGGATATACTTTAGACTATTCTTGAAGTCCTCCAAGTTGATCAGGCGAATATTCTCCGTGGCTGTCAGCAACAAGGCGTCTCCCAACGCTCTTAAAGGCCCCATGGCAGAATCCTTGGCCAACGCGGTGATGTCGGACCCACTGAAGCCTTGCGTGAGTTGCATCAACTGGTCGTAGTCCTCTTCGGAAAGTGTGTTGTTCTGGTACTTCAAGAGCTTCTGGATCTGGGTTTTTCTTGTCTCGTCCTCTGGCAACGGAATGTACTGTCTTCTCACGAACCGTCTCCGTGCTGCCTCATCAATACACCATGGTAAGTTGGTGGCACCAAGGATTAAGACGCGTGAAACGTCCTCGGATTCCCGCCCTGCGGCTGCACTTGACAATTCGGACCATTGCACCAAAAACTCATTTTTGATCCTCCTGGAACTTTCAACTTCGCCTTCGGTACGCGAGCTCAAAAGCGAGTCGATTTCATCCACAAATACAATGGAGGGAGCCAATTTTCTCGCGAGGAGGAACAAGGCCTTGACGAGCTTTTCCGATTCTCCCAAATACTTCGAAGTCAACGACGATGCACTGATGGAAAAAAACGTCGACTTGGATTCGGTGGCCACTGCCCGGGCCAACATGGTTTTACCAGTTCCTGGCGGGCCAAAAAGCAACATTCCTCGAGTCGGTTCTCGAAGTCCGCGAAACAAGTCGGGCCTCAAAAATGGATACACCACCGCTTCCTTAAGGGAATTCTTTGCACTTTCCAAGCCCACAATGTCGTCCCAGTAGACCTCGTCCCCTTTGACCACGATGTCGTTCAAAATTTGTCTGGCAGCCTGCTGGTCAATTCCCTTGATGCTCTTGACCAACGCCTCTTCATCTTCTTCAAGCGTTGTTTCTTGGGCTGGCTTCGAATTTCCGTTGGTTTCGGGGCTGGGAGACGTCGACGACGGTCCTGGTGACAGATTGGCCTTTTTCAACACCGTTTTGGCTGGTCTCTTGGTGGGAGAAACGTTTCTGGCAGGAGCCTTGACATAATTGTAAGAAATATTGGTGGAATTCTTGGGTTTGGCCACAGGTTTGGCCTTAGCCACCGGCTTGGGCGTGGGTTTTGGAGGATCCACCTTTGGAGGAGCTTTAGGAGTTTCTCTAGCCACAGGCTTGGGTTTCGGCTTGGATGTGTTCTTCATGAGGACGTTGATGTTCAATGGCTTGGGCTTGTTGTAAACATAACGGCTGTTGGTGCTAGCAACGACAGGTGCAGAGGCATGGCTGGACTCGGACTCGGGCGTGGAAAAATCACTAGCACTCTTGGAATGCCCGTTGCTGGGTCTATTTTGGCCAGAGCTCAGTCTGGATGCATGGGTGGAGCTCGTGGGGTTGGACCGGAGTTTCAGGAGAGGGTATTCGGGAACTTTCTTTATAGTCAAGTCCTTTAATGCACGGGTTGGGGGCTCTTCGTCACTGGCGTAGTAGTCCAAGAGAACATCGTCGTGTTCGTATCCATGGTCGCCAACGTAGTCCGTAGGGCCACCCTCGTCCAAGTCTATCAAGTTGGGCTCATCGGATAATGCAGACAAGCCGGAAGACGTGCGTGAGCTGTTGAGCTTTTCCCAGTTTCCGTTGTATTCAAGGTCCTGGTCAAAGTCGTCAAACAAGCTTTCAGCCGACTTCGTTGGCTTGGTGGACGAAGGCGGGACTCGAGGGGCTGCTGGCTTCTGCCATGAGAGGTTTGCAGCAGCCGATGCCTGGGTACTTTTCGATTTGGATAAACCGGCACTGGGGCCCGAACCTGGCCGCAACGACTTGAGCATGGCCCGCGAGCTGTTGGACTGCAACGCCAGTCTCTGGCCAGTGCTTCGGAGTGAGGGAACCGACATATTTGAAGGAGAACCCTTGCCGTAGGGAATGGACACGTTGCTGAGCTTGGGAGCCAGCTTCTTGCGGTTGATCTCGTCCACCCGCATTTGCACTCGGATCAAATGGCGCACGTTCTCGTCGCGGATGCCCCGCAACTCATGCAAGATGGCGAGCTCGTCGTTGGAGAACTTGTAGGCCAGTTTTTCAAACACCTCGATCTTGAAGAGGAGCAGCGTGTGGAGGCTCTTCCAGCCCTTGAGCGCGTCCTCGACGCGCAATTGCTCCTCCAACGTGATGTACTTGATCGAGAGGTTGCAGCAGTCGTCATAGGTCTGCTGGAGCTCCTCGAGGACCGACAATTGGGGCGGTTTCTTTCGCAGAAAGAGCTTCGACATGGCGGTTCCGGAAGGTGCGGCGGGCGACGGCAGTGGCACGGCGGTTAGGGTGATATGGGGACGGTGTGCTGCGTCAGAAACGGAGTTTTCCGGCGATGTCTGCTATCAAAGTCGCCAATTGCACCCAGAAAACGGTGTTTGGGGTGAACAGAGAGGCGGATTGAGGTGAAACTGGGGAGCAGAACCGGCACGGGAATCGGCGGAAAGTGACGGAAGTGAGCGTGGGGGATGAGGTTCGTCCGTGGGGGCACGGTGGGGGACTGTTTAGGGCAAAACAGGGACTGGTGCCAGAGACAGCAGGGAATAGGGTGGAATCAAAGTGGTTAGTTGAGGCTGATGTCTGGGTGTTGCGGGTCACGGGTCGATACGGTCACGTGACCGAGGGGCTGGGTGGACACGTGACATGCGGCTGCAAGCACGGCTCGTGTGCCGGGAACGCCGGCACAAGCGATGGAATGGAGCAGGTGGGGCTGGCCGTGGTCTGATGGGGATTGGCCGTTTCTTTGACGGGAAGGAAGGAATCGCTAAGGTCACGTGACTTGACGGTGACGGTGGAATTTGTATGTCAGACACCATGAAAGATTCCATTGGGTTGTGTGCATGATCTCTATGTGCAGTGCCCTAGGTACGCAGTAGCTTTCTCCACAAGTAGGACTCTATTTCCATTAATAGACATTTCCATTAATAGCCCATCAACAGAACCCATTAATAGCTCTGTCTCTCTCTACACTACGAATGTGGTGGCATAACGGGACACTCCAGAGTTTCCAACCTCAGGAATATTCTTGATAGCCACATCGATCTGTCCGTACTATCAACTGCCAACTCACAACAACGCCGGACTGCTGCGCCACTGATCGGTTCCAAGGCTCCCTAAGTGAATAGGCGGGCCAGGGTCCCGATGTAGACGCCACGCAGCAGCCGCGACGAGGTTACTGATGGAGCCAAATTTCCGGAGGCAACTTTCTGGTGAACAAAACATGGGGCATCGGCTGCTTATATAGTAGTGGACTTATGTCCGGGTAACCTTTTGCTCTTTTTTGGGTGCAGGGTAACTCAGGTCATGTGATTAGGTATATATCCACTTTCTCTACACATCACTTATTTGCCACAATGGGCATTTCCGACGTCTTGATGCCCATAGCGGCACTCTTCATTACTGTGGTGGTATTTCTCATTCATATCATTGTCAATGTGCTCGTTTTTTTCTCGCAAAACTTCCCCACAGCCTCCCAATTGGTGTTATCTATATTACTAGTCTGGATCCTTTATCGCTTTACTCGAAGGATTTTCAGGTTCTGGCTCAGCATGGTTGTTGCCACGATCAAGACGGTGATGCTCCTATCGATCGTGGCGGCTCTCGGCTTGATGTACCTCCGTGGCTTTTCCCGAATCGTTAACCAAGATATTCCAAATATGAATACCACGTGGAAAATGTACCAAGAAACGACCAATTCATGGTCAGATCCAAACTACACTGATAATTTCGGAGGCCGGGTTGTCGATTTCATCGGTGAGCTCACCAACTTCAACCTCCGCCACTATGTTGCTCCTACTAGAGAGGCTTTTCAGCATGCAGCCTCCAATGGGGCCAATCCACAGTACGCAGAATTCGCAGATTCCTACGATCCTTCAGAGTACTATCAATATGCCGAGGAGCACTTCACCCAGGCCAAGAAATTTTTCGATGGGTTCGACTTCACTGTCAACTTTAACTAGAATTATTAAATAATAGAAATTCAGTTCCAGGACTATTTGAACTAATTCAAGAAAATCAGAAATGAACAATCAACAGGGGCTACAGCCGCAATTGGAACAGGTGGAATGAATAATCAACTGACTCTAGTGTTTTAACCGAATTTTTCAGGGCTATCTACCCTTCCAACATCCATTCCAATGCACTATATTCGCTCGAATGCAATAGGTGGGGTAATGAGTAAAGTCCGCTTGAAATAAAAAGCTTGACCACTCAACAAATCAGAATATCCAGACTGGTAATATCTGGAATATTGACATATGGACACTGGTCCATCTACACGAAGCTATGAGTATATATATGTATGCAATAAATGACTAAGAAATCCATTCTTTTTGAATCATGCCATTTCGAGAATCAAGTCTCCATTAATTATTCCTTCAATAATTATGCCTTTTCTTTCTCTTTCTTTTCTGGAAGCTCGTCGATGCACTGCATTCCATTGTCTCTAACAAAAAGACTGCTGACCAAGCACAACCCGATCAAGGGAATATTAAGAATAAAGAAGTTGTGGATCGAGCTCATGTACATGGTCTTGACCAATTCAAGTTGTGGTCCAGAAAGCGTAGAAGCGTCTATCCTTGTGTAAATGTGCGTCTTCATATAGCTTAGAAAACTGGAACTTAAGATCAGATCTGTGCCCTGATCGCCGATTTCCTTCAAAAGACTATTGGAAACAATTAATGATGCAATGGCGACGCCGACTGCACCGCCAAACGATCTCAAAACATTTCTTGTGCTAATAACCACGGCTCTTTCGGACTTTCTGGCCTGTGCCTGTGCAGCCACCATGGTTGGCTGGAAAGTCCAGCCAATTCCCCATCCCATAATGAGCAATATCACCACAACTACTCCGTAGTTGGTGGTTTTGGTGAAGAGCATCAAAAGGCCACAGGAAAGAGTCCAGAGTGAATATCCACAGATGATAATAAGCTTGTAATGTCCTGTTCTGGAAATGATTTGGCCAGAAATGATTGACATAATTGACATGGGCAACACCAATGGAAGGATAAAGATGGAAGAATGAATGGAATCCAAACCTCTCACGATTTGAAGATAGTAAGGAAGGTAGTACAAAAATCCGTAATAAGCCATGCCAAAGAAGAAATTGGAGAGCAAGATGATGGACAAGGACAAGCGGCTGAATAAAATCAATGGGATCATAGGAAGTTTGGGAATTTTCCACTCGATAAGCAAGAAACCAATCATGCACACTCCACCTACTACGAACATGGCGATCACAAGACTGCTATCCCACAAGTAGGTGGAGCCACCTCCACTAATGGGAATGAGCAACAATGTCAAACTGGCGGTTGAAAAGAGCAATCCGAGATAATCGATTTTCTTGAATTTTTCCTTCCTCGAAAGAACATCCGACAACTTCTTGGAATTCGACTTGTCGTCGATCAAATACCAGATGGTCACGATGACCAACACGATCAATGCGGGCATCATGTGGTAGAAATTTCTCCAGTTGTTGTGCTCGACAAACGCAGACATGATAAATGGGCCCAATGCGTTTCCAAGACCCACTTGTGCACCAAGAATTCCCTGGTACTTGCCTCTCTGCTTCAAAGTGACGATATCACTCAACATCACCATAGTCAACGATTGGGTTCCGCCAGCACCGATACCGGCAAAAGCTCTGAACACATAGAATTGGGGTCCTGTCTTGACAAAACCACAGATCAAATCGGCCACTGCTAATATGCCCAACGAGGTCAAGAGGATATTTTTGCGGCCGAAAATGTCGGCCATGCGGCCCATCAACACCTGGCACACACAGTTGGCCAACAAAGCCGAGGTTCCGGCCCAGTTGATGGTGGTTTCGGCATTCAAGTCTTTGGCAATGCGAGGCAAAGCTACAGTGAGACCTGTCTGGTCGCAAAACGAGATGAAGAGGCCCAACGAGAGTGCGGCCAAACACACTAGGAGCTTTTTCAAGGGCAAAATGTTGAGGTGGGCATCGCCCAAGCGGTCAGCAAGAAGATGCTTTTCATTTGCAGACACAACTGGAGTTAACTCATCGTGGTGCTCATCGTCGGAGCTGGAAGGTGAAGGCGAAGAAGAATGTGCCTGATTTTGGGCCTCAGGGCCTGTGGTGGTGGTATCTGGATCATAAGGCGAGCTCTGCTCGACTTTTGCACCCAGTGAGGTGGGTTGATCTGGTTGCATTATCAGCTACATAACGCGAAACGCTTGGCGAACCGGGGAAAGACAGTTTATATACACTTTTTTCGGAGCGGAATTGGGTCCGGAGTTGCAAGGTATCGTGACTAGTGGAAAGTAGACTTTTCGGAGTGGTCCAAGGACCCGAGTTGTCACACGAGTTGTAGTTGAAAAAAAACGTCAAAAATGACAGGGTGCATGCTTCGGTGCGTCTAGGCTTAAGCAGATGCGTCTTCCCCTCCTAGAAGCTCATAGCTTCCCTTACCTGGATGCATCTTCTTCTTCTACCTGCGTTCTCCTTAGGTGTGTGTACTGCACAGAATCCAATGATAGGACGACGATTTGTCATGATGTGAGGTTACATGGGCCCATCGCCTCTTTGCTTGCGCTGTATGTAGGAAAATGATATGCAAACACTTCGGGGCCGAGAATCGGCGTACTTTCCCCGCATGCCCATCTCCTGAGTGGAGCAAGACGACAGAAGAGGGGCAGTTGAAACGCATGGACAACGGCACGTCTACTCGTGTCTTTTTCGACAATGTCAAATTTAGGAGCACGGCACCAGAGCAATCAGGGTGGGTTTCTCCGAGCAGTAATTTAATAAAGTTTTGGAAATTTTGCGAACTCAACAAATATTCAGTTAAGGTATTCAAACAAAAAGAGTTAAGTTACAGAATATCTGGAATCGGAGAATAGTGTTTAACCTTTCGAAGCCAGGTTCCAGTGCGAGAAACTTGCATTAGCGACATTTCTCCATCTTCTATGCACTGAAACGTTTTTAAAGTACGACAAAAACCCAAACCCTTGCACTGCAGGGAAATTGTCTTCATTGCTGAAAAAGGAGAAACTAGGTATAGGAATAGGGGTGGAATCGAACATAAAGCAAGTGAAAGCAAACCTGTACAAGAGCAAGACTTCGTGGCCAAGTTGGCTAAGGCGTAAGACTGTTAATCTTAAGATCGTGAGTTCGACCCTCACCGAGGTCGCTCTTTTTTGTTTTTGGGTGAAAAAATAGAGGATAAGGAAGACTAAGTGTTGATCGTAGAACCAGAAATAATGCAAAATAATGCAATTATTGAGTTAAGGAGAATGAATTAGAGCTAGTTCTGAATTGAGTTGAAGAGAATGTTTAAGATAGAGTTTTAAAATTGAGTTAAAGAGAAGGAATTAGGCTGTTTGACGTGGATTCGAGGCTTATTAGTAGGGGAAGGTAAAGTTGGAAATGACCGCGCTTCTCAGGAAGGGATGCACTCCATTGCCATGTCCAACTGTAGTCCATTGCCCGTATTGTCGAGATTAAAGAGAATTTGTGTTTACTGGATGAATGATACACAAGGGCCGTTTTCCAAAGGCCCAGAACTATGAGATTCCATCTACCAGTAGAGCTAGTAGCACGACTACTGGTGTGACTACTGGCGTTAAAGTTCCTGGTTCCACTGGGGTACGAATTGTATCCTGAGCATACTAGTAATCACTGGAGATCTGGTCGGGTAGTCAATTGAGCATCACTCATTATCCATTAACTTCACTCATGTCCTTCATCTTTCCTTACCAATGTCACTAACCATGTACCTTCACTCGCTTCATCTCAACCTCTTCTCTGCATTTTCCCCACCTTAAGATGAATCCAGTCTGACCTCATCGTGTGTCATTCTACTCACACACTGCCCCACTCGCCACATTCGCATCAATATCTGTCATTTCTTCACCTCCCATTCTCTACACTCTCAAAACTGCATCATATATTCACTCGACTACTTCTTTCCACTCTTCTTGATACCGCCTCCAACCAATGGACCGCCCTTCTTGGCCTTGTCGGCCATGGCCTTTCTGGCTTCAGCATCGGCCTTTTGCTTGGCCTTGAACGCGAGGTTGTCTTCGTCGTCTTCGACGACCTTCTTCTTGGGAGCCTTCAAAGGCTTTGCCTTTCCACCTTGACGTCCGGACATGTTTGAATGAGAGGAGAAAGGTGAAGAAGATGAGAAGGAGTTATAGGACACGTGAAATGACACGTGATGCAAGGTCACGCGCTATTATATCACATGACATGTATCACATGTCTAAATCATATAGTCACTTTTATATATATATCCTACTTCAATCCATCAACCTACTTCTTCTCAACCCCGGCATCATGGGTATCTTGACGACTCCCGACAAGGAGAAGATCAAGCGTTTCGTGCCCAAAGCAAACAACAAGATCATTGATGCTACGGTGGCCCGTCTTTACATCGCATATCCAGATCCTACCAAGTGGACCTACACCGGACTCCTGGGCGCAATTGCCTTGGTAGATGACTTGGTGGGCCATACATTCTTTCTAAAGCTCGTGGACATCGCAGGAACCCGCGGTGTTTTGTGGGATCAGGAACTCTACGTCAATTTCGACTACAACCAGGACCGCAAGTTCTTCCACACCTTCGAGATCGAGGACTGCCTGGTGGGCTTGCTCTTCGAGGACTCCAACGATGCCTCCCACTTCTTCAAGCGCGTGACCACGCGCCAGAAGCACGGCTCCAAACAGACCGTGGCCAACAAGAACGCAATTGCCTTGAAGAGCCGGGCAGGTGCCACGGGGCCTGCCGCCCCGGGCCCCAGAGGCGAGTTTACCGACGTCAACACGGCACAGCGGTCACGCAGAGCCAAGGGCGTGTTGTACTACGACGATGTTCCGCCTCCAGAGTGGCGTTCGTTGTACTCCGAGTTGGAAGCAGCTGGCATCACAGAAGACATGATTGCTGACAACAGAGAGTTCATCAAGGACTACATTGCCAAGCAGGGTGGCCCATTGGTGGGATTGGAGCCACCAATCCCTCGAAAGTTGCAGAGAAACCACGAAGAGGCCGCATTTTCGGGCTCCAGAGTGTCATCCACATCTTCACTGAAACACAAGAAAGCTCCACCGCCACCCCCTCCTCCCGGAGCTGCAGTGCATTCCGAAAGCTCACCCACTCCACCACCACCTCCTCCTCACGATTACGACACCGACAGAGGGTCCCACGAGCCCGAAACGTCCCAAAGTTCACTAGCCTCATCTCCAGCACCAGAAGTCCCAGCAGCTCCTCTGGCTCCCAGATTTAGATTGCCTCCTGCCAATGCGGTGGCTCCACCTGTTTCCAGCACGCTGTTGCCGCCTCCGCCGTCAGCACAGGCCCAGGGCCCACCTTCCTTGCCTCCTCAGAGTGCAAGACCTATTCCTACACCTCCAGGACAGCAGCATCACCAGGTCCCTCCACCATTGGGCCAGCAGAACCGGCCCATCCCCGCGCCTCCGCCACGGGCAAACAATGGCCCCATGCCTCCGCCTCGTGCGCCAATGCCTCCTCCAAGAGCTGGAGGTGTTCCACCTCCACCACCTCAAAGAGCCGGTCCCGGAGCTGGAGGTCCACCACCACCACCACCACCACGTTCAGCTAGAGCTACAGGTGGAGGTCCACCTCCTCCACCACCGCCACGAGCGTCCAGACCAATTCCTGGTGCCGGAGGTCCTCCACCACCACCTCCTCCAGGCCATCCTACGTCCAATTACTCTCCACAGACACCTCCACAGCCTCCAATGGCAACAGGAGCACCTCCTCCTCAAACAGCACCACATCCCGTGCCTCTAAACTCGTTCCCTCCTCCTCCACAACGGACTGTTCCACTGGCAATTCCTCCTACAAATTCAGGAGGTCCTCCACCACCACCTCCATTGCCCCCAACTTCTCCTAGTGCAACAGGAGCACCACCTCCTCCTCCACCACCATTACCACAAATGGGTTCAGGAGGACCCCCACCACCTCCTCCATTGCCTCCTATGAATTCTGGAGGCCCTCCTCCACCTCCTCCTCCAATGCCCTCTATGGCAAGCCCCTCGACGGAAGCCACCGGAGATCAGGGAAGAGACGCCCTCTTGGCCTCCATCAGAGGTGCAGGCATCGGAGTGCTCAAAAAGGTCGACAAGTCTCAATTGGAAAAACCTCTTGTTCTTCCAAATTCGTCCGGAATATCAGCACCTGCTGCATCCGGAGGAGCAGGAAGTGCACCAGGTCCACCTGCCACCATGGCGGACGCGTTGGCGTCCGCTTTGAGCAAGCGCAAGGGCAAGGTGGCGCAGAGTGACGACGAAGACGACGACGACTGGTAGATAGTATGATGATCACGTGCGCGGTCACGTGACACACATCTCAATGAAAAATTGCCTTTACTTCTTAGATCATAGACTCTTTACTTTACTCTCTAATGTCCGATTCCAGAGCCGAATTGTACCAGCTTCTCGACTCCTTCAAGGAAGCTCTCCAGTACTGGACCAAGAGCGTTGACGGCCCGCAAAAAGCCGGCAAAATCGCGCCTTCTACCGTCAAAGAACCGTTAGATGAGCTTAAGAAATTGGCCAAGTTAATCAGAGCCCACACCACCAAGGTCGGAATCATCTTCAAACCGCAGAATTTGGCCAAGGACGTCAAGCCGGCTTACTCCACGGTGCAAAAGCTCTCGGAAACTGCAGTTTTGTTAATTTCCGTGGTGCTCCAGTTGCAGCCAGAGGTGATATCACAGTTATTCTATGATGAGGTGGTTCTCCAGATAAAGCAGTTGTTGGTGTCCAGCATCGGGTTTGTGGATGAACTTAGGAGTGTTTTGGACGACGTGGACGAGTTGGCCAAGGAAGAAGTGTCCAAAAAGGACGAGATCAACGGCAGATTGGTGGCCGTAGGCAAAATATGGTCCAACTGTGATAACCTTTATGCGCTTGTTGAAGGCGGAAAACTCGGCCTTTTGACCGCCAAAATTGGCCAGAGTATCACTCTCATAGACGACGGCTTCGAGGAGTTCGAAGAATGGACAGAAAACCCCCAGGAAATGGACGACGATCCATTTGGATTGGAGTCCGATTCGGAAGAAGAAGAGGACGATCTTGACGGAGCAAAGCCCCCAGTCGCAAAGGAGGCCGTGACAAATGAAGAATTGGCCGAATTTGCTAAGATTTGGCTCAAAAAGATCGAGTTGATTAAGCTCTTGTTGGCCTCATTTAAGAAGTCTTTGCCAAAGACCACTACAGGAGAGAACATCGACGTGATCTACGCACACCAGCAGAATATTGTGAAGTGGACCGACAAGTTGATCGTGGACTTGATGTTGAACGGAACTGTGGACGAAGAAGTGGAAGAAATAGCCGCAAAGCTTGCACTGGAGGCCAAGAACTTGTCCAAGAAGGCACAGAATATTCATTCTGCCAACGCAAAGAAAGCCAAATGGTATGAAACGTGGTCGACCAAGTTTATTTGAAGCATATGAATGCCATGAATAATGTCATTCTAATCTCAATCATTGGTTTCATCCTCAAAATGCTACGTTAATGAGACCATACCAATTCAATTGTTCATACTATTAAGTTCATTCATTGGCCACATCCTGTTCAATATCATTTATTGTTCATACCATTAAAGTTCATTTTTTGGCATCATCCTGTTCAATATCATTTATTGTTCATGCTATTAAAGTTCATTTATTGGCTTCATCCTATTCAATATCATTTATTGGTTTCATCCTATTCAATATCGACATCTAGATCGATACCAATGACTATATCTAATGTCATCAATATCTAATGTCGTCCGTACTTACTGGTTCAATCCTAAGTACTTGGCATGGTGCTTGGCGTGCTCCTCCACGAAGGAGCTGACAAAGAAGTACGAATGGTCGTAGCCCTCCACCACATGCAAGTCGACCTTGCCCTCAAAGACGGTGTCCTTGGTGGCGGAAACAAACGCTTCAGGCTGGAGCTGGTTGTCCTGGAAATAGAACTTGTCCTGGGCTCCCTGATGGATCAATATAACAGGCTGATTGGAATGAGTGTAGTTTTTCACCAAGTCCACGGGGTCGTACCTTTGCCAGTCTTCCTTGTTGGGGCCCACGTAGCGTGTAAGGGCCTTTTTGCCCCATTCGCTGGTCAGGGGATTGGAAACCGGGGCAAATGCAGACACCGACTTGTACTTTCCTGGATTACTCAAGAAGCCCGACAAGGCACCAAACCCGCCCATTGAGTGGCCAGTGATGCCAATGTTGGTGAAGTCGAGGTTGGAGAAGTGCTGGGACAATGCCTGGGGCAACTCTTCATGCACATATGAGTACATACGGTAGTTCTTGTTCCATGGAGCCTCAGTACTGTCAACGTAGAAACCAGCACCGGTTCCGAAGTCGTACGAGTCGTCTTCGCCCTCAATGCCGGCTCCTCTGGGCGAAGTGTCAGGAAAGACCACGGCAAAGCCGTATTTGCTGGCAAAGTACTGGAGAAACGACTTCTCCGTGGCGTTGTTGGGGGTGCAAGTCAAACCAGAAAGATAGAGCAAAACTGGCACTTTTTGGGCCTGGGAAGCCGGGATAAAGACATTGACCTCCATTTTCGTGGAGGTTGACAGCGAATCATGGCTGAGTTTGTGAAGAATGCCTCCAAATTGGTGGATCTGAGCGTCAGAAGTGAACATGGTGGAGTAATTGGAAATAAAAAGTCAGAATATGGAGATTATATGGATGCGAACGGAATTGTATACCGGATGCAGCAAAGATATCCCGATAATAAAGTGAATGTGTAGAGAGATGGATGGGAGGACTATGGAGAGAATAAAGATAGAGAGATAGAGCGAACGAGAGAGTGAAAATAGAGATGAAGAAGAAGTAAAAGGGAGGGAGAGAGAGAGAGAGAGAGAAATGGTTTCATTGGAAGAGAACGGAGGTATTATAGTGATTGGGTATTAATATATTTACATAGTAAAGTGCTCACTTGAGAATTATATAATATGCTCAGACTTCTCTCTGGGTTTAGGCTACTTTATGGCAGTATGGAGGTATCTTACCTTCTTCATTCATTCCACAAATGGGTCTGACTTGAGTGTCTGAGGAATGATATATTGACAAATATTGCATTAACATTTAAACTAAATTAGGCCAGCACGCATTAAAAATATCACTACATATACCGAAATACACTTCGTCATATTACATCTTGATCTGAAATAGATCTAATACTAGCTTTGCCTCTGATTCTCAACAAAATCTCATTTTTATTCCTTTTGTTCTTCTACGAAATATTAGTTTCATTGCATAATCTGATGCTTGTCATAAATATTATTTCTATAACCTTTGCAATCCTCCTCTACAAACTGGCCCTTCCTCTTGGCTCGAGCGGCAACAACAACGCCATCAAGCCCGAGGCAAGGAACAATGCCCCCGAAACGAAAATGGGAGCTGAAGATTTAAGGTTTGCATACATGCCAATAATGGGTGCAAAAACACCAAACACTCTATTGAACGAGGCAGCAAGGCCCACACCTGTGCCCCGGATCTTGGCATGGAACACCTCGGGCGTGTAGGCGTATAACACACCGTACATCATGTTGGAGCAGAAGGAAAAGGCACAGTTCCAGCCCAAATAGGCATTGGGAGTCTTTGCCGTTGTGGATGCGAAAAGGAACACACCTGTCAAGATCAACGAGCCAAACAAGGTTCCTTTACGGCCGATGCGCAACTCAACCAAGAAACCCGCAATGAGGGCACCTGGAACACCGAGAACCGACACAATCAACGAGTTTCTGTACGTTTCGTGCACACTCAACGGCTTGTTTGCCGCTCCGTTACTCTTGGTCTCAAGGTAGTAGGGAAGGAAGGTGTTGTACAAGGGGAATGCAAGACCGATCAAGCCCCACATGAAGATGATGAGGAAGGAGGACCAGGCCAAGCGCTTGGTGGCAAAACACTGGCGGATGTGCGAGAAGTTGAACTTGCTGACCTTCTCCTTGAGCAATTGGTTTTTGTTCAAGAAGTTGGTACCTTCTTCGGAGTCGTGGAGCTTGGAGTTGCCGTACAACTCGTCGACACGGTCCAAGTCCTCCACCGTGAGTGGAGGAGGCTTCTTGTTGATTTTGGCAATTTGGTTGAGCGCTTCGATGGCCTTGGCGTTGTTTCCACGGGCCAAATAAAATTTTGGCGATTCAAACACCCGGAAAGCGAACCGTAAGACGAAGAACACGAGCGTAAGGCCTCCGAGCGTGAATAAGAAGTATCTCCAGCCCCAATTGTCCTTCTTGTGGCACACGGCCAGCGAAGTGTCACAGGAAAAGTTGGAAATAAGGGCCCACGAGAGCAAATTGGCCAAGATCTGGCCGAGGGCCCACCATGCAGACATCACCGTGAGAATCCACTGGTGGGTCTGGGGCAATGCCTCCAAGAAAATGGCAGAATCTACGGGCAAGTTGCCTCCTACTCCGAAACTCCAGAAGGAGCAGAACACGCCGATGGCGGCGAAGTTGGGAGAGCCTCCGGCCACAAGACCAAAGATACCAGTAATCAAAAAGGTGAAGTTGAACGCCCATCTGCGGCCGATGATGTCAGACGAAAGCGACCAGAAGGCGGCACCCACCAAGAGGCCCAAGTTCTGGGCCAAGGGAAGGAGCGGCGCCTTGTTTGGGGGGTGGTGGACACCGTCCACTTCGATCAAACGGGCCAAGACCAAAGAGGTTGCGACGGGCCACAAATTGTCCGCCAACCATCCGAATCCGGCAACGACGGTCAAGCCCCATTGGTACTTGCCAAAGCCGATTTCGTTGATTGCGTTGGACACCAAACGGGACTTGTCCAAGTAGGCCGGGTCGGCGTCGCCTTCGGAGAACAAGTCAGAATAGTCCGAAGAGCTGGCCAGGTCCAGCTTGAGCAGCTCGTGGATCAGAAGAGGACCGCGTTTTGAGTCTTGCAGCGTGCGCTGCAACGCGGAGGTGGCGTCGGAGGTCATAATGGAGGAGATGGCAGTGGTGGGGGAGTTTCTGGGGAGACCGACTGGTGGGGTTTGGGAATTTTTCAGGTCAAGGTTGGTGCTACAACCGGAGATGGAACAGAGGGGTCAGCAGAGGAAGCAACGGAGTCGGAGGCATGCAACGATTGCGGTGAAGGCCCAGGACATGGCGAAGGCCTCGCTTAAGTAGCTGGAGCAGGAGTGGTCGATGCCATGATACAAAAGGGCACAATAGGTCCGGTGCTGCGTCTGAATGAAAAGAAATGAGGCATTCTACGGCATGCGGCAATAGGCACGGTGCTTGTGGCAAAGGCAAGCCCAAGCCGCTGGTTTTGTGCAGTTTTGTGGGGTGTGGAAGGCCCGAAATAGGCCTGGCTCTGGAGGGTCTATTCCGGCAGTTTAGACTTTTGCTCAGCATGATGCGCCAGCCTCGGCATGCACGCTGCAGGGCCGCTGCATCGTGTATGTACTGGCACGTCAAGCTTGCAGGAGGTACCAGCATGGGCCCAGTATCTGCAGCCAGCACCTTCCCAGACTCCTTCTCCAAGTCTTCGGCCTTCTCGCTCTGCTTCCTGGTTAGGGACGTTGCATAAGTCGCAATCTAGGCAAAATGCTTGGGGTGGGGACAGAGGGGACGCCGAGTACCGCAATGACCTCATAGTCCCGGGTTATTGCTCTATTTCCGTGACTTTGTGCAAAACAACACATTTGCCCTCAAAAGGGCCCTGTTGGCGGCACGTGCAGTTGCCTATGCTGCCAAAGCCCCCAACCGGCGAGCCACTTGTGGGGGAAGGCGAGGAAGGGTCCAGTATCAAATGTATGGGACAGCCAAGGAATAGGATCCAGATATTTGGCAGATAAGAAAAAATCACCAATTTGCCAGGTTCCACAGTTGAGACATGCAAGCCAATAAATGAGGTTATATCTTATCTCTTCGTTCTCGCCGCCCATCGCAGTGCCAAGTGAGCCACAGTGATGAATCACACTGGTTAGCATACTAATAATTAGTGAGGCACTACTTGTTCCATAACGGTTTTGTGCATGGAACACTTGGAACGGGAGGAGAATGTATGGATTGGGCTCGCTAAGGCCTGAGACAGTCATTCACAGAAGATCCAGTCACCAAATTTATTGAATTTCTCTAAGATTCAAGGTAATCGTGAGCAACAGAACAGGAACTCAATATTCATGTGACATGCCCATCGCCCCTCAAAATAGGAAACAGCCTCGTATCTCGAAACAATAACGATTGTGTGAATCTTGATTCGGAAGACGTAATCAATAATCGATATCTTGACGTAGTTGTCATAGTTACGAAACATGGAAGTAATCCTAATTACATCTCTTCGCGTCTTCGGACCAGGCCACAGTCTAGTACCTTGACCAATTTACGGCAAAGAAAAGATACCGCATGTTCTACGATGACAGCGAAGAATACACACTTTCCAAATTAGAAAGATAATTACACTGCAGTGAAAAAGTTAATCCTGTTTATAATTAGCTCTCTACTCTAAATAATAGTTCTTCATACCATAGTTTAGCGTACCCTGTCAAACAGGTACGATTCTCCATGTTTTTCCCAAGTAAGTTCATATTCCTCTACCTGCCAGTGCTTGAACCAGCTCTTCACTGCCGTCATTCCTTCTCTGTGTGCCTTTCCACGTCCTCCTTCTTTGGCATGTTGTTTTGTTTCCCACCAACAGGTTGCAAGATTCTGGCCATGCACATCGTCAGGTGTGCCAAACCAGTACTTGAGAAGTCCCCCAGACTCATTGGCCTCAACATGAGAGTCTTTATCCACTCTGGCTAGAAACCGTCTGTTGTCTGCCGATGCCTGGACTTCTGGCTTTAAAATCAGACGGAATGCAATTATGTAGAAAGTAACCGGCTCGATCTCGATGTCGAGCTGCTCAGCATAGCCCTTGGCCAATTGTACTACCTGGTCAATATTGAATGCGTCTTGGTACAGTTCAAATGCATATTGGGAAGTTTTGGGCTCAAATGATTGTAAAGCCAATGCAAGAACTCTCTTAGAGTCTGGGATACGAGCTAAATCAAGCCTATGTTCCTTCTCATGGTATGGAGAGGATCTAATATGGTCAATTCCGCGCACGTCTAGAGGGAATGATGCCTTGTGAACAGGTATGAGTAGATCGAAGTCATCCTCAATTCTAGCGGTGGCTGTGGTGGTAGGCATTTTGGTAGAAGAGTTGATAACAGTTTAAAAATTTACAACGGAGTCCGGAGAGGGGATTACTGTCAGATAAGCCGTCAACTTTGACAGCCACAGCACGTAGCGAGTGCATTTTGGGCACTGTCACAGTTTCAAGCCAGGCGTTTGGGTGCAAAATCACGTGTGATCATGTAATGGAAACCTGTCCATTTGAAATCGGAAGTTCTGGGATGGTTCGATTTCACAATGCCCGCTTTGACTAGGCGTGCTGGAAGCGAACGAAGCTTCGTATTTTTGTTTCTAGTGGTCCGACTTTTTTTAGTCTAAATATTTCCAGATCTTGGGGCATTTATGAACGGGCTTCTGAATTGCATGCGTTGATGGTGTTTGACATTTCCAGAAGACATACGCAAGACTTATTTTGCGGGAGTTATTGGTGGAATTGCTTGGCAAGAGACCAGTGATACCTTGCGGAAAACTGCATAGTTGGGACTAACTCCGTAAATAGTGTCCAAAGCAACCAATTATATTTTCGGTGTAGGTTATGGCGAAAGTTTGTCCCATAGTTAGCATGTCAATAAGTAACAATGCCATTTAGGGAAAGATCAACATGAAGGAGGACCAGCTGGGAGGAACAGGAAAACATTCCGACGCAGAAAGGTGGACTTAAGTGGAGATAAGGGGACCAGTTCCCAGATCGGTGCCGTGGAATCCTCAATATGCAATCAATATGCAATCAATATGCGGGATAATCAACGGGGACTCATTTCATTTGCCGAGGACCCTCTTCAATAGACAGGATACAATATTTCCTAGCGACATTTAACATTCTCTAACTTTGGAATCGAAGATCGGCAAATTCGCTACCCGACACAAAATACGGTATTGATATTTTGGTGAGAGGAAATAATTGTTGTGATATTATAGCGGAATTGTTCACCAGGATAAAGTTTCCCTAGTTGCAGCCACCGATGGCATAGCGCAACCAAAAGGTTATATTTTTTGCCAGGGTATTATTTGGCAATAAAATGTTGGAATTTCCGAAATTGTTCCCTTGTAGTACTCTCCAGGCTGTTCGCCCGGTGCTGGTGGCAAATGTTCGTTGAAAATACGATGATAATATGCAAAAAAAATATGATGAGAATATGATAGAACCGTTAGTGAAAAATACTGCCGTCCCAAAATATCGCTGGCTCGGCTGCTAACAGCACTAAGTGATTCTAGTGTGATGAATCAGCCAAGCCGGGGGCCTGCTAGATACTCAGGTCATCCGGCCGCAAATATTCAGCCGGGGACCCGCTAGCGCTTGGAGAACGAGCTGCTGCATGCAAAATGGGCGGATTTATGTATTGCACGGGACTCCATATGCAGCTTGTTGGTCTGTGATGCGGATAGAGGGTTGGCTAGTGACTTAATGGCCCTATGTGAATTGTCTTCAATACTGCGAACTACTTCGTATTCGTAAAACCTGGTTCGATTCACTACGTTCCGGTTTCGATCCCCATGCCCACGACATGGACCCATCCACGAAATCGCAACTGCAACCCATGTAGAGCACCCAACCAACACACAGTGCATAACCAGAAGGACAGGGACACATCACCAAGGTCGCCATACCGCGGAAGAAGGGAAACATCAGCCTACTTCTGGAAGAATTGCAACCGGAATGGAGGCTG
This sequence comes from Suhomyces panamericanus, assembly GCA_030582475.1. NCBI lineage: Eukaryota > Fungi > Ascomycota > Pichiomycetes > Serinales > Debaryomycetaceae > Suhomyces > Suhomyces panamericanus. The sequence goes on from JAKTXI010000080.1 coordinate 48,167, forward strand.
TGATTTGGGCCGAGTCGTGGGGACAACGACGGGGTTGTTACTTGGTGAAGAGAGGAGTAGAAGGAGATGGAGGGCCAGTAGTGTATGTGTCACCTGACACAGATCATGTGACCTGGACCACACCATGGGGCTCCTCAGAACCATCTTCCTTCATCAGATCTTCCGATATAGTGTAATGGCTATCACAGTACGCTCTCACCGTGCAGATCCGGGTTCGATTCCCGGTGTTGGAGTTCTCCCTTTCATCCGATATAGTGTAATGGCTATCACAGTACGCTCTCACCGTGCAGATCCGGGTTC